>BEHA01002874.1:738246-752770 GCA_002897215.1 Eschscholzia californica subsp. californica | reverse complement strand
GTTTAGCCGAAGCCGAACTTAGGCTGGACCACTAAGTTAGTTGTTAATACTTGTTATGTTTGAAACTTTTAGAATTTGATTTGAATGATTATAGTGGAGTTTATGGCATAAAATGAACTCGGGTTTAGCCAAAGCCGAACTTAGGCTGAACCACTAAGTTAGTTGTTAATACTTGTTATGTTTGAAACTTTTAGAATTTGATTTGAATGATTATAGTGGAGTTTATGGCATAAAATGAACTCGGGTTTAGCCGAAGCCGAACTTAGGCTGAACCACTCAGTTAGTTGTTAATACTTGTTATGTTTGAAACTTTTAGAATTTGATTTGAATGATTATAGTAGAGTTTATGGCATAAAATGAAGTCGGGTTTAGCCGAAGCCGAACTTAGGCTGAACCACTAAGTTAGTTGTTAATACTTGTTATGTTTGAAATTTTTAGACTTTGATTTGAATGATTATAGTAGAGTTTATGGCATACAAGCGTATCAATATTCTAAATGTGGTTAATTTGTGTTGTAACTCTTATTTAACAGCTATAGAAGTTAAAGATGATGCAATGTGGAGCTATACAAGGTCGAGGTACGAAGTGGTCCTCCTGCTGATGATTTGAATGTAAGGGATAAGCGTGTGAGATTTTGATTTTATATAATGTAATATGTTTGGGTTGAATCGATGCACGAACTTGAAACTTATGTTACTATCAATCAATATGAGTTGTTTCGTTTTATTATTGTGTGGTTAGCTCGAGATGTCTCTTTTATTTTGGTTTTCTGAATTATAAACAGGTACATCAGTAAAAGCTGCAAAATATTGCAGCTGGATTCCACAACTTTTGAATTTTTTTTTTCAAATCAGACATTTATAACGGCCTTTCGCATCAAAGCCGTTATAAAAAAACGCATTTATAACGGCTACTTTCAAAAGGAGCCGTTACAAGAGGAGGCATATATAACGATTTTAGTCAAAACAACCGTTACAAATGACTCTTCTCATTTGGCGCCATCACATTCCCGCCAAGTTTTGACAGCTCTTTTTATAACGGCTGAAACACAACAAGCCGTTATAAAAAATGTTATTGTAACGGCCTTTAGCCGTTGCAATTGTATTTGCAACGGGACTTTTTATAACGACTCTTTTTTTTATATGACGGCTTTCAACCGTTATAAAAGAGTTTTTATAACGGCTTTTTGGTCTTTTGTAACGGCTTTGGCCGTTATAATTGGGACGTGTTTTTGTAGTGTAATAAGTTTTCTCAAGTATTGCCCAAGTACGTCGGTTGCCAGGATGGCCAGCCCAGACCGTATCATGGCACTCTCTGATAAGCTCCCGCCGCAACTCCGCAGAGCGCGATACATATAGACGCCCACCTGTGGTATATAACAAGTCATCCTTGATTCTGAACCTTGTGGAACGCCCATTCTTCACCATATCGAACAAGAGCTTGACTTCTTTATCACTCTGCAGCCGCTCACGAACCTTGTCGATAATGATGGTCTTCAACTGGGACATGCTCCTCTGCCCCGAAGTAACTAAGGCGGCCAACTCCGCCTTCCTGCTCAGTGCATCCGCAACATTGTTCACCCTTCCTGGCTGATACTCCATCTCAAAATCAAACTCTGCCAATGACTCCTGCCAGCGAGCCTGTTTGGAAGTAAGCTTCTTCTGAGTCATGAAGTGTGAGGCAGCAACATTATCGGTCTTCACTAGAAATTTCAACCCCAATAGATAATGCCTCCAGACCCTTAACCAATGAACAATGGCCAATAACCCCTTCTCCTGAGCAGTATAACGCTGTTCCGCTTCAGAAAGCTTTCGGCTCTCATATGCAACTGGGTGACCATCTTGCACTAATACCCCACCAAGTGCAAAATCAGATGCATCTGTGTGAACTTCAAAAGGCTTGGATATGTCGGGCAATGCCAATACGGGATCTTTTGCAACCTGCTGCTCCAAGTCCTCGAATGCTTCTTGACATTCCTTCGACCAAACCAAGGCTTATCCTTCTTCAGCAAATCTGTCAAAGGTGCCGCTCTGGCTGAATAATTCCTTATGAACCTGCGATAGTAATTTGCAAGTCCAAGAAACGATCTGAGTTCCGACACTGAAGTAGGCACCTTCCACTTTTGGATGGCTCTCACCTTCTCCATCTCCATTCTGATATGCCCATCGCCTATAACATGGCCCAGAAAACCGATGTGTCCTTGCGCAAACGAACACTTCTCCTCCTTCACATATAGTTGGTTTTCCTTCAGGACCCTGAACACCTGCCTCAAGTGCTCTGCATGATCTTCCAAGCTGTGGCTATACATAACAATATCATCCAGATATACCACCACGAACTTATCAAGGAACTCATGGAAGATCTGATTCATCAAAGTACAAAACGTGGCAGGCGCGTTGGTTAAGCCAAAAGGCATCACCAAGTATTCAAACGCACCATACCGCGTCACGCACGTGGTTTTTGGCTCGTCACCTTCTGCAACTCGAACTTGATAGTATCCGGAACGCAAGTCCAACTTCGAAAAGTACCTTGCCGAACCAAGCTGATCAAACAAGTCCGCTATAAGTGGGATTGGGTATTTGTTTTTCACGGTCACCTTGTTCAATGCCCTATAATCCACACATAGCCTCAAACTACCATCGTGTTTTTTCTGGAACAACACAGGAGCACCATAAGGAGCTTTCGAAGGACGGATGAATCCCGCCTCCAATAGCTCATCGAGTTGCTTTCTCAATTCGGCCAACTCTGGGGGAGCCATCCTGTAGGGAGCTCTAGCAGGTGGCTTAGCTCCTGGAACCATCTCAATTTGGTGATCAACAGCACGCTGTGGGGGTAACGCCTTTGGAAGCTTTGCTGGCATAACATCCTTGAACTCCTTCAGGATGGTTTTGATCTTGGCAGGTACAGGCTCTGCATCTACTCCTGTTGTCTCCATCTTCAAAGCTGCCAAGTATGTCATTTCTCCCTTCTTTAGGCCCTTCTCCAACTGCATAGCTGAGATCATCTTGTCGCCTCGACTCTTCTCGACAACGATCGGCACCATACATGGTTTGTCTCCAAGAAAACATATGCTTCCCAAGTACGGCATCGACACCATCTTGTGCTCCACCATGAAGTCTAGACCAATGATGACCTGAAAATCATCCAAAGGCACACAAGTAAAATTAGTCCTTCCTGACCACTTGACAATCTCCATGGGCACATCTCGAGCTACTCCATTCACGGGCTTTGGCGCCGAATTAACGGCCTTCATGCGGCTTGGATCTTTATGGAGCTTTAGACCCAACCGCTGCATCGACAAAGTTGTTGCTCGCTCCAGTGTCTACCATCACCTTGGTAGCTTTGCCATTCACCTTGCATTCGATGTACATCAACACCCTTGAAGCCTTTGGTTTCTCGCTTGTTTGGCCTGCAAGAGCATTAAAATACCTGGAGCGCACCCATCTTTGCATCTTCCTCTTCACTATCCACCTCCTCCTGTGGATCATGCATACTTTCTTTGTCCTCCTTGCCACTAAAAGTCACCTTCAGTGCATTGAGTGCGGCTCTGGACGGACAATCTCGTGTGCGATGGGGGCCATCACATAGGAAACACTTCATAGCTGCTTTAGTTCCGGATGTGGCGCCTGTCTTTGACCCTGTGCCATCCCGGTTGGGATAAGGTTTCCTATTCCCACCATGGCCTTTCCCCCTTCCGGGATTGGGCTTTCCTCCAGCACCAGCAGGCTTCCTCCTCTCCTGGTCATTCATAGCAAAATCTGTGAGTCTTTCGGCGGCGGCCTGCGCTGAGGCCAAGTCTTGCACCCTCTGCCTTTGTAGCTCTGCTTGAGCCCATGGCTTTAGGCCTTCCAAGAAACAAAAGAGCTTGTCCTTCTCCGACATGTCTTTTATATCGAGCATCAACGCCGAGAACTGCTTCACATATTCCCGAATAGTACCTGTGTGCTGGAGCTTCCGAAGCTTCTTCCTTGCCATATACTCTACATTCTCTGGAAGGAACTGAGTCTTGAGCTCTCTCTTCAAGTCCTCCCAAGAGTCTATGATGGCACGTCCGGCCTGTATCTCTTCGTACCGTGTGCGCCACCATAGCTTGGCATCCCCCGTCAAGTACATTGTGGCCATCGAGACTTTGGTATCCTCATCTTCGGGTCGCACCGCACGAAAGTATTGCTCCATGTCAAACAAGAAGTTCTCCAACTCCTTGCCATCTCTGGCTCCACCATAGGATCTTGGATCCGGCACCCGCACACGAGGAGGATGCGCCTCTGCTGCTCCGGCTCGATCCTGAGTACCTACAATCCGCATCAATACATTCACCTGCGCACGCAACTCATCGATCATATTACCTTGCTCTTCTCGAAGGTCATTGATTTGCACTTGCATATCTTCAAGATTTGCACCCATAGCTTCCACCGTCATGTCCACACCATTGTGGCGACCTTCCAATCCATCAAGCTTCTCTCGGAGCACCGGGACACCTACGATCACTTCCTCCAAGTGCGCAACCCGTTCCTCCAATGCATCCAACCGTTCCTTTGTCCCTCTTTGACCCGCCATCCTATGCTCTGATACCAATTGTCACGACCTTACTTCTTCAGAAGGTGTCGTGCGACACTTGTGCGCACTCTAGGTACAAGTCAGCCTTACAAAAGTAATATTACAAGAGATTGGTACAAATATATTGGGTAGCTACAATTGAAAGCAACAAGATTTTATTGATGGTAAGTTGAAAGCTACAAATTACAACAAGCATATGACTAAGTAAGCTTCCTAGAGGCTAGGGAAGCTTCCGGCTCTTTGGTTGCCCACTATTTGGAAGGTAGGGGTCTTCCACTCAAAGCTTACCATCCACTCCCCTACATAGTGCTAAATAACCGTTTAGCCTAATTTGACAAGGAAACATCAATATTTTCACCAAGCATACTCTTTTGTTTGGCCTATAATGACATCTATGTCCCCGTGCCAAGGGTATTCTCTAGGAAGCTACTATATAAAAGAGGCATATGCCAAAATAGCCTAAGACATATGCTAGACATATTACAATGCATCAAAATAGCAAAAAGACACGGGCCATCGGCAATACCAACATGGCTTGACAAGATGGCCGTGACACTAGGCCATGATATTGTTCCATGGCTGACCCGTATGGGAATGTGGTCATGGCCTTAAACACAAGGGTTAAAATGGGAATGTGGTCATGGCCTTAAACACAAGGGTTAAAACCACATGGTCGTCAATTTTAATCGGTTTAACTTTATGCTTGTTTTTATTCAGATTAGATACATCTACACTTTTTATTATGTTGATTGCAACTCTATGTTTGTTTTGAGTTCAAATCAATATTAAGCTATATGCATGATACAAAAATACCATATTAACTAAAAATTGTCTCTAACTCATAAGCTGGAAGTACACCATGTAATCCCCACTTAGAAATTTAATTTATACCACTTTTAGGTTAGGGTACACAGGGGCGGACAAATGGGAAGACCAGCCTAGGCAATTGCCGAGGATGGAACTTGTAAGTTCTCTTGTAAGAATATGACAGGTTCAAGTCCCTCTAACGTGGAATTTCTTTCTCATTTTTTTGGGTTATTTCCTTAATGGCCCCCAATTTTGTGACCAGCTTCCCGCCTGACCCCCTACTTTACGAGAAATACTCATATGGCCCCTTCCGGTGTAACACCGTTACTCTCTCTCTTCCATTTCTTTTCTCTCTCCTCCAACATGTTTTCTCTTTCTGCCACCTCGTTAAAACCAGCCGCATCATCGTCTTCACCGGCAGGGTCGCCGGCCGGCCAAATTTTTTGCCTGCGACCTTCAAATTTTTTTAAATTCTCTCTCCTCTCTCTCTAAACTCCGGCGAAGGGAAACCTTCGCCGGAGCTAGGTCTGTTCATCACGAACAGACCAGATCTGGTCTGTCCGTGATGAACAGACCTAGCTCCGGCGAAGGTTTCCCTTCGCCGGAGTTTAGAGAGAGAGAATTTAAATTTTTCTTTTTTAGAGAGAGAAGAGAGAAAAAAAAAGGTTTGAAGGTCGCCGGCCGGCGACCCTGCCGGTGAAGACGATGATGTGGCTTATTTTAACGAGGTGACAGAGAGAGAAAACATGCTAGAGGAGAGAGAAAAGAAATGGAAGAGAGAGAGTAACGGTGTTATAACGGGAGGAGGTCATAGGGGTATTTCTCGTAAAGTAGGGGGTCAGGCAGGAAGCTGATCACAAAGTTGGGGGCCATTAGGGAAATAACCCTTTTTTTCCCTCTTTAAATTAGGGAGCTAATTCCGTTTTGCCCTCGTATTTTGGCCAACTTGCTAAAATGACCCCCGTTTTTTGATTAGCTTCTAAGAAAGCCCTTTAAATAACTTTTTATTTTTATTTTTCTTCTTTTGTGGGTGATTACATCTTTATTTTGATATCAGTTTTACCATTATTTACTTTTAATATTACGAAAGATAAAGAGTTATTATGAGGGAAAAACAAGATTTTTGCTATTTTTCACCCTCTCTTTTTCTTCTTCGTGTCTGACCGCTCCTTTATTTCATCTTACTCTGAGAGAAGGCAGACTCCTCTACAAGGAGGGACTAATTTTTTGTTGGCGAGTTTCGTTATCCTTTTTTCTCTACCTCTATATCCTTCTTCAAATTACTATCTACTTTATTATATAGAAAATTATCAAAATTTGTACATATATGTATAATAATCTCCCAAATCCATACATATTTGCATAATATCTACATATTTAGGATTCAAAAAAAAATATCTACATATTTGGTTAATCACTTTAACTTTAAGCTTGCCCCGACTAGCTGAAAATCCTGGTCATTCCCTTGCTAGTGCCCGTAAGAAATATATATATACCTTCCTCACTTATCGGCTGATCCATCTCTCAATATATATATACACGTACAGAGGGAAAGAACAAGACTAGTCATTCTCTTTGAAAAGAGAATAGTCTTAGGCTAGGAGCCTTTAGTGAATAAAGTCAAATTCTAGCAAGGTTTGACTCAATTGTCCTCTTAATTAAACCTCAAATTTACTTCCTAAATTCTTTTATAAGCTGAAAGTGCTTTTGAGAAACTTAATTAATTAAGGAATCATATACTTAATCCAATTAATTAAGACTAAGAGGCCAAATAAACACTTACAAGAGTCGAGTACATAATGAGATTTTTCGCTGGCTCAATCTTTATATTCTAATACTAGCGTGCCGACTTATTAAATGTTTTTCAAATTTTTGGATACAATTTTTATATTCTAAAAGTATTTTAGCAGGTTATTCCTTCTTATTTTTTTGGAAATATGTTTCCAAAAGAGAAAAAAAATACTTTTTTTCAAAAGAAATTAACAATAAGACAAGGACAAATGACGGGTTTAAATAAATGTTTAATGACACTGAATTTGTGACGGTGAAACTCTTGCCTGCATGTTACATTTTAATGAAAAATAAGTTTTTGCCATAAAAAATGTAATTTTTAATTAAGTTTTAGGACATACAATCAATTTTTTTCATGCTGTCTTCTCTTTTCTCTTCTTATTCTTAGCCCTATGAGTGGAAGAGAAAAGGGAATATGAGGCAGAATTTAAGGCCAAGGTTTATTTAGAGTTTATTCTATTTTGACTCGTATGGGTATTTTCGAAAAAAAAAAGTCGAACTTATTTGACAAAGTTGAATTTATTTGACTTTTGAAGTCAAATCGAATTGTCAAACACTAATGGAACTAACACGATGAACAAGTCACATATTGGGGGCCAACATGAAATGAGTCATTTTATTTTCATGTGTGGAAATATGTATGAAAATTCTGAAATATATTACTCTTACTTTTTTTTTTTTTTTTTTGTAGATTCTTCCTTATATTGGAAAAATAATCAAATAATCAACTCTATCTTTGATTCTAACTCTAGTAAAGTCTTGTCTATCTGTTTAAACTAGAGGTGCTTCAATTCTCATTCATTCATAGCTTATTAATCTATAAGCTAGACTCATCTTCTTAGTCTCGTCATGCCCATCTGTTTCATTCTTGAATCTTGAGCAAGGGTAAAAATAAACGCGTTCGAAACTTATATTGACAAATAAAAATATAAAATGGCAGTGTTCGACGTAGAGAGACTTCTATGATTTAGTAACTAAAAATATATGCAAATATTAAAATGTTATTTGCCGAGGAAGGGTAATAAGGAAAACAAAAGAAATTCAGGTGTCAAAGTAAACTTACAGTTCCATAAAAAGGGGTAATTTTTTAATCTATGAAAAACAGGGACCCGAAATGGAAGTTTAGTCAGGCCGAAAAAGAATTAACTCTTTAGAATATTACTTTCATTATCATCACTAAACATAAATTTAGAAAACTAGGTACAATTACAGAGAAGGAATTAATTAAACCCTTCATCAACACTCACTAATTTGTTGGAAGAGAAAGCTTCATATAAATTGATCCAAACGTCACTAATGGATTCTTCATCTACACCCATTTCCATATTCCATTGTGCTTGAGAACTACCAATCTCACACATTTCTTCATTCCTTGCAAATCGACCTCTAATTCGTGCACGACTATCAGCTAATGTCTTCCGACATACATACTGAATCAAAGCAAAGCATTATATTATAGTTATGATATTTAACATTAAGTAACTAATAAAAAAAAATGTGCCAACAACCCTTGGCTCAAGTGGTAAGAGGTAAGTCTTCCAACTTAGAGGTCAAGGGTTCGAGGCACACGCTTACCAATTCAAAAAAACTAATAAAAAAAAATTAAAATACATATCCTTCAAAATTTAATTGCAAGGAGCCAAGGACTACTTTTTGGGTTATCATAAAAACTTTAGCCGAAAAGTGAAATTACTGTTAATTTAGCGTTGAATTATTTTTAGTACCTTAATTTTCTTAGTGAAGTTCCTTTGGTTCTTCTTACTTTTGTATCTCTCGATTCTTTGTTTTCGTTCTTCTGCAGTGTAACGTCCAACCCTACTTATCTCTTCAGTTGCACGGTTCTCATGTGATGACGGGCTTTCAGATAGTCCACTTTGTCCAAACCTACTATTAATCTTCTAACACCAAAAAGAAAAAATAGTAACAAATTAATGTTTGACAAATTTGTCTTAAATTTTTTTAATTGTATAAAGGTTGCCCTTTCTCATCACATTGTATAAGGGTATTTTAGTCATTTAGAAAGACTAAACCAGAGTGGTTACCTCTATATCGCCGGTGCTATAAACCTTTCTCATCGAGCCATTCTCCGATAAATTATCCAATAAGAGCTCACGATGACCACTAGATTCCTCCAGAGACTCATAAAATGGATGATGACTACTCATACTTGTTTGGACTAAATGTTGACTAGGTTCTTGCTGATAATCATAAAGGTAATGACTCGGTAGAGAAATCGGTGACCCATAACTACTACTAGTACTGTAATAACCAACTTCCGATTTTAAAGCGGGTAGGGTATGAACTGAGTCCAACTCGGTGGCAGTAGAGGTGGTGGTTGGGGCAAGTATTGGTGGAGGTAGAGTAGGAGAGATACTAGTTAGGTAAATTGGTGGTGTGGGTATTGGAGCTTCCGGTTCATAGGGAAGGAAATCAGAGGCGGCAGCAGTTTTGTTGGTGGTGGCGGAGGCGAGACGACTGAATAGATCGTCGTAGTAGCTATACATGGCGGGGCTTTTGTTGAAGGAGGGGATGATAAATAGTTGGTGGTGTTAGAAGGAAGTGTTGGTCGTATTTGTAAGGAAAAAAACTCTCCTACTCTCTTTTTTTTTTTTTTTTGATGAAGGCTCTCCTACTCTCTTAACCTTCTTTTTGGAGTTGACATAATACAAGTGGACCAATGGTTAATGATGACATGGACGATCTTACCATCATTGGTACACGTTGACCCAATGAGAGAAATCAATGAGTCGTATGGGAGAAAAGACGGAGTTATGAAACGAGTTAAATGTCATTGCTACACGTCAACTTGACATTATTTTTATGTGAAAAGAGAGTTAAAATGCGTCTTCGAAACTGCCTTGTTAAAGTTCAGCAGGAATTCAAAACACGACTCTCCCTTTTGTCTGATTATTTGGAATTTGTTGATTGAAACGAGGGAGTAGAACTAGAAAGTTTGTACAAAAGAAAATGTTGTTTATAATTTTATAAAAAATTTAACCGTCACAGAAAAGCTTATCTTTTGGACATGGTTGCATTCTCCCTCTTTTTTTCTTTTTTCTCTTTTTCAATCTCTATTAAGAAACATAATAGAGGAATCGAACTACAAAACTAAAAAAATGAGAAAAGTGGCTTAATTGTCCGATAACGATGTTGTGAGTTAAGAAGTCAATATATATAGCCAAACTAGAATTACATAAGTTGTTTATCATTTATAGAATGTTGTTGCTATTTCACATTTTTTTTCTGCCTAAAATTGCATCACCTAACCCTAGACTTGGATCAATTTGGGGACCATCCAGTACAATTGCTTTCCCTACCCCTTGGGCTTTGGTGGTACTATTCAACCCTAAAATAATTTTGAATCTGCATTCACCTAAATTTCATGATGCATGATAGGAATTTTGCATGTATGTTTTAAAGGTTACTCTGGAGAGGCCCTTCCGTCGGAGGAACTTTCTTTTATTTGAACTCAATAGGAAATTCCCTTGGATGTCTAGAAATAAGTTCAACAATCCTTCCTTAGCTGGAGTAATTACCAAGTTGTTTTGTATCTCTTGAATTTCGATTTTGAGACACAGATACATATTACTTTTCTAAACTAAACAATCGGAACATTACCCAAGTCTATAAAGGAGAAGTTGAGCTAGTTGACATTTGAAACAAATCCCAAATGACAAAGTCCATGCAAGCTAGCTGGGTGGAGCCTCATGACTTTAATGAAAGAAGCATTAGACTTTTGGTGGAAGTCAAGTCTCACAAAATAGTGCAATGAAACAATTCAACTTGATTACCCTAGAGCCAATACAACTAGTAAGATTGAGTGTCACATTCATGCAAGAATAATCCTTCTTGGTCGGTGAAAGATAGTGAGTGAAAGAGGAGAGACACTAGAGAGAGAGGGAAAGAGAAAGAAGAGAGACAATTGATGTATCACATCGAAGCAATGAAAGGGATTTTGAATCATAAGTAATCAAAATTTACTACTAACACTAAAAGCCCCACCAAAAGTTAGTTGACTTGCCAATGAGTTTATGATGTTTAATTGATAATCAGTTTATCTGAAAAATGACTTCAATGGTGGTTTTCTTATCTGCAAATTTCCACCATGTGAAACTCTTATACTAGGTGTGGGACTCTGGGACTTGATGGGGGTGATTTAAGGCTAACTCTCTAACTGTGTGTGTTTTTAGTATTGACTCAAAATTTGAACGTACTCGAATCATATATCAGATTATTTGTTTTTGTCTTACAACATCTCCAATGCAACACTCAAATTCTAAACTGATGTGTCAAGATTTATTTTAGAGATCATCAAGAGAACACTCTAAATTTAGAATCCCCTCTTAAAGATCTCTAAGTGTCACATAAGCAAATCAATTGATTTTATACGAAAATATAGATTTTTAGAGTTTCTCTCAGTGTTGCATTGGAGAAGACTTTCTAATAGAGTTTCTCTCAATGTTGCATTGGAGAAGACTTTCTAATAGAGTTTCTCTAAATGACCAAATAGGAAAGAGACCATTTAGAGATCCATTTTTCACACTTGACACAAAGAATTTTTAGAGTTTTCTTGAGTCTTGCACTGGAGATGCTCTTAACTCGTTAGAATGCGTGATTTGGTTGATTTTATGTTCATTTTATTCAAATAATTCAAATTCAGACATGTCAAATTAGACAAAAAACAAACACCAACCTTAAGGTGTATATTAGTGTCTCAGCTATTTCTTTTTTGATATTATTCAAGTTCCCTTATGTTGATCGATGATCACTTTCTTAGCATTACTTCATCTAACTTAATTAAATAAATAAATAATTAATGTTTGGAAATGAGAAAAAAAATGTAGCATTTTGACAAATCAAAATTTCCATGGAAGTAATAATTCATGCCCTATATCTAACCTAGTAAGCTAGGATGTTCTTTCAATCTTGCAAAAGGATTGATAAAAACTGGTTATGGACCAATACACTGTAAGCTTAGTGTGGTTTTATCATTAGGGTCAACATTCAAAATAGTCTCACCACTCACAAGGTGGAGGAAAAAAAAAAAAATTAAAATACATATCTTATACTACTAGTTTATATATAAAGTTTATTTAACATGACTTTTCTTTTTATGGGAAAATGGAGCATGGTAAGTGAAAATATTTATTCCTACATTTTTCACAAAGATCTCCCAAACTTTAGTTTTTTACATACTTGTAAATAACATATTATTAGACATCTCAAATAGGGAACTGGAGAAGCCCAAAAGTTCAATCTAAGAAAAAACCATGTCGAAAGTGTGGAACTAGGGTGAATACGTCTACGTGCTACTTCATAAATGAAAGACAATATGACTGATATTGAGACGGGTATTACATCAGTTAGTGATTTCATTTCTTATATCTATCAGAACGACTCTATTTCCAAATCTAAAATATTCTCTTTGATTTGGTTGCTCACTATATAGATTTCAATTCATACATTATAATGTGATGTGAAAGCTTTCAAGTATTAAGATGAGAGTGTGATATAGATAGATAGAGATAGATTTTACTAGTTAGTAGTAGTGCTTGAAAGGAGTATGAAGAGCAACTATCAACGAATAGTAATGACAAGATTTTATTCTACTTTTTTCTCTTTACTTTTTCGTCAAGTTGGTCTCATATTTGTTAGTATTTTCACAAAAATGATAAAGGTTTCTCTAATAGGAAACTAAAGATAAGAAAATCGAAAATAAACAAATACCATTATGTGGTTTCAAAAATAAAAAAATTGATTTATAATTGCAGTCAGCTATTGACAAGGATAATGAATTACAAACTTTTTCGTGTACCTGCTTTTTTGAGGACGAAATAACAGCTGGTGTTGTTGTGAGCACAACTGATTAATTACGCCGAGAAATGTCATTCCTGCAAGATTTCACCTCTGTCTGATTTATGAAGACTGATGAGTTTTCAAGATGGAACTCCAGAAAAAAACTCTATATTCTATCATTTAGTAAGATCATCTCAGTGAGTCTAGTAGATCCCTGAGGAAAAAACAATGAAAGATGACGCAACAACAGTAGTAACCATAACAGGTAATAAGAATAAACGTAAATTGGAGAGAATGCCTTGTACAGATGAAAGAGTGATAAAAAAATGAAAGCATATGCGCATAAATAATATCTTGATTAGCTCCGAAAGCCGTCAAGCTTGCAAGGTGGAAGTGCATGGTTTCATTTTATTTTTAGGGGCAACCCAAAGTTTCGTCATACTCAATTTGATTTTGAATCCATTTAGTCCTTACAAGAGCCTAAAGATTAAGGGTAGAATGAACATCCAAGAGGTGGACAAGTTCCGAACAGAGAATCTCTAACTTGTTGTAAACTTTATGACAAGGTCTTTGCCGACCAACAGATTGTGCAGCCGAAACATCAATAAGAAATTCACCATTAAAAGATCAAAGAAGGGCTTCTGGTGGAATTTATAAATCAAAGACATAACAATAGTATTAACCTTATGAGTTGTTCCCGAAAAAAAAATACTGACCTTGTTAAACTCTTTCATCAGTTAGACATTGGTCGGTACCAGATAGAATCTCCACTCTTTAACAGGTTAAAGCTTGATGAGTTGTTGAGCAGAACAACTTCGTCTCGACGTCTTCCATACACTTAGCGATTCCTAGTCCCTAATACAATTATACATGAAAGATGAAAACAACGGTTTCTTTTTTCGGAAGTATATAAAGTCCACTGTCTTTGTACTCTACCATTAAGAAGTTTGAGTCTATAAAACTGACAGAAAACAACTTCTAAGTTGGAAGCCGAATGATCAGATATCAGATTTTTAACAAAAATGCAAATATTTGCACCAAAACAACTTCCATTAGATGGTTGAAAACTCTATTCATTAGAACCCTTTATATGTGCTAACGGAACCTCATGGTATGAAATAAAATGGTGTTCAGATGATTAATATCCAGAACTTCTCTTAAGAGCTCGAGAATTCGCAAAATGAAGGTAGACAATGAGCCAAAATTGTTTTATATTATGAATTTACCTTGTTTTCACCTAAATGTTCCATCTAGAGGAAAAAACTAATTAGTTTGATCAACATTGAGAACAAAAATATATAAACATCAGACAGGACAAGAACAAACTGTTTTCATTTCCGGCTGAAACAGAAAGTTTTGACATTCCAAAATTAACCATGGTTAGCAAAGGGTGCATCAGCGACACTTCCTTTTAGTTTGTCCAAGCAAATATAAACGTCACGAAAACATAATGACAAAAAAGTATGATATTCATGATGATTGGGTAAGTTCATACTTGCTATTTACATACTCCAGTAAGAAAATTTACATGTAAAATGCGAACCTCAGTTTGTACAATGAAATTTGATCGGGG
>BEHA01002874.1:714897-728227 GCA_002897215.1 Eschscholzia californica subsp. californica | reverse complement strand
CTCTCTTTTCTTCGCCGCTTGTTTAAGTGCAGCTTTAACAAGTCTCCTCGCTATTCCCTGCCATATTCATTACACAAAAACATCTCATTCTATTAGTAGTCACTAGCATTGTTTTGTAAAAGAAAAAAAAAAAAATACATGGACCCTGAACCCTATGGGCCGACTTGGGCTCAGGTATTGATCCAAAGGTTTTTGGGCCAAGATGAGCAAAAATGAACTGTCTGATTGATTTGTAAAATTTGAACTCCATAGCTCACATAATAGTATCCCACTGGACTAGTATGACATTCTTTTGTAAAATGGAACTTGATAACAAAAAAGTGAACTTACCTTGCGAGGATGATTACTGACAATGCTGACGGCTTCTTGATTGCTAAGGTGTTCCCATAGACCATCCGAGGCAAATATTAGGAACAAATCTTGAGGTTTGAGTTTGTGCACGAGTATTGATGGGTCGGGTTTGAGAATCGGTGTCTTAAAGGGTGGCAATCTAAACTTCATCTGTAGAGGTTCTCTGTTGAACTCTGCCTTCTTCAGATAGGCATCGCCTATAGATCTTGTAACCTGCAAGAGTAAGAAATTCAGTAGTGCTCTCAACGAGAAGCTCTGACCACTAACCAGCGTCTCTAAAACACCTGCCCGGATCCTAAGCCTGCGACCCGAGCCCATCTACTTTTGGGTCTGAAGTGAGTTTATGTTAGAGAGACGATTGATTATACAACCAAAATGAAACAGGATTCTCGAAAAATACCTGTATAATACCCTTAACACGCCAAACTTTGTGTTTCAAAACTACAATCTGTGAGTCATCGGGATGCAATGAGCGGATCTCATCTCTCACAGACTCGATACTTGCATTATGCTCTGATGATAACTGAGAAGCTACAACTTCTCTAGTGGCTTTCTCCAATCTACCTAAAACTACCCGAGAATCTCCAGCATTTGCTACATATAATGTTCCGCTAGAAATGATTCCCACCAAACAACATGACCCTACTGATAACATTTGTGGCTTAATTGAGCATTGCTTTCTTACAAGAGAAAGGAATCCTTCTTCGGTTGCTAAGAATGCTTTCTGAATAACATTAGCTGATATGTCTTGTTGCTCCGATGTAAATTCTGCAGCACAAAAAGTTGTCCAATCAGTAACTATAACGAAAAACTTCAACAAGGGATTCAACCCTACGATAACAGCAAATCTTTTTGAAGATAAAGTCGTTTTATAGAGAAGAAATATAGAGATAAACAAAGAGAAGCCATATCTCGGCTATTCGCCTGTTGGATAAGGAAGGAGGTGAGTTTGCTTCAGAAGTGCATAATGTTGGTCTAAAATCGTCGAACTGAATAATAACCATTTTGACAAACGTTTTAAGATTGGAGTAATCCAAGTGGGAGTTTGAGGCTTAAAGCAGAAGCCGACTTGATTTCGAAGTCCAGAAGGCCAAAACAAAAACGGCATGGGAGTGAGAATACACATTTTAACAACAGTTTTTGTAAAACAGATTATGAGAGTCACCCTTATCTTCAAAGTTTATTCTCTAGAGTGATTTATGTTGTTGACTAAATAAATACAATTTTGGTGTGTTTGGATGAAGCATTCATGAATACTAGGATTTCTGGTTGCCAAACAGACCAAGGACTTCGGAGACCTTCATCCAAACACACCGTTCATGAAAAACACATTTACGATTACCATTAGTTTAGCTAATCAAATACTATTTATATAACATAATCTTTGATCATAATCGAAACACGTAGTAAATTGCGTAACTAAAACCACATTGCTATAGCCCGAAATGCATCAGAGAACCCGAATCAGTTAACTTGAATATCAAAACCAAGCATTTTAATCTAACAGTAGATAAATTAAAAGATTCAAAACTGACAGAAACATGTTTAATAGGAAATGGGTGAAAGGGGAAGAACATACGCTTCAAATTCTTGAACAGGTTTTCGTTTATATATCGGGAAGTATCAGGACCAGCATGACCATCATAGATCCCGACGAATGTCCCACGAGGACCACCAGAATCAATCAAACTCAACGACCCAGATTCAAGTTGGCTTTGATCTTCCAAAGAGCTATTAGCTTGAATTACAGCCATAGAGAATTCCCCATTTAAATGTTGACCTAAATCTTTATACCACAATAATCCATCAACCCTTCCATTTTCATCTCCATTTTTACTAAGATCATCATTATCACCCTCAACAAAAGATCTCCAACAAGGTGAAATCATTTTCACATAACTAGATAAAACCCTATCAACCATTACTCATTCAAATCACCTGTAATATAAAAAAACCCAAACTCAATATCAATTCTAGGGTTTGTTTTCTTAAAATTAAAAAAGAAAAAACTCTACCCAGACACTCAATTCAAGTATAACTGAATATCATGAGATGACATCACAATATCTTGAAGAAAAACAAGATGGGTATGGGGGGAAAACAAACTTGTTTTGTAGATGAATCTGAAACAAGAAAGTAACGATTTTTATTAGAAGGAGAGATGTTAGTTTTTTTTATATATATATACCTTGAATCTGGTTGACTGAATTTTGCCAGCCCATGAGTTTTTATGTGAATGAGATTGCTCAACGTGACTGAGAATTAAGAGATAAAAGCGACAGTTTCTGATTGAATTTTGGATTAGAGAAAAGAGGGGAAGAATGGATAAGAGAGAGAGAGAGGTTTAGGTCAGCGAATCTTTCAGATTTTGTTGATGTCAACAAGAGGGAGGGGGATGGAGGGGGAGGGGAAGAGAGAGAAAATAGAGAGAGAAAGAGAGTGTGGTAGTAGACTACTACTACTATTGGTTGAACAATCTTGTCTCCTAAATTGCTGGACCAATCTATCCATCCACTACTCCCTAGTCTCTCCTTTTTAAGCTCAAAAATGGGCCACGCCGCCACGATCGTTTTCTTAAGAATTAAGACTTTCGGGAATGAAATCACGTTCCCGTAACGTGAATCCTGAGAATCAGATTACTGTAGTTTAATGTTTGATTTGACCAGGAATGAGAATTTGATTCTTGACATATTCTTAATTAGGTGTTTGATTCGTATAGGAATAACAATGTAAATATTTGTAAAAAGTTCACTTTACCCTTACTTAAACTACATAAAATGCACATCAACTTTTTTTTTTTAACATAAAATATACACATCAACTTTGTAATATATTAAAATCAGTATTATTTTTTCAAATTCGTAGATATGAAATAATAACACTATACATCAAAGGGTTAGAATTTAAAGATAATAAATAAATATCTTAATAAAAATTTATCTAAAGTAAAATTTTGTTCGTAAACCTAAATAGAAATTTATTTAAAATTAAATTTTGTTCATAAACATAAATAATACTTATTAATACCAAATCCTACAAAAAAATAAAATTGGTAATTCAATATTTTGTTAAGGACATATTTGTCAATAAATATTAATATATGTGATTCCGGGGGAATGGGAATCACAAACCCACCTCCCCTCGGGTTTGCTATTACTCCTTTTTGAGGGAATCACATT
This sequence comes from Eschscholzia californica subsp. californica, assembly GCA_002897215.1. Lineage (NCBI taxonomy): Eukaryota > Viridiplantae > Streptophyta > Magnoliopsida > Ranunculales > Papaveraceae > Eschscholzia > Eschscholzia californica. The sequence continues at coordinate 724,697 of BEHA01002874.1, read as the reverse complement.
CCCGGACCCACACCATTCCCGCAAGCCAAACAATGATTTGGAATGTGATTCCCGGGAAGGGAAAGAGAGAAAATAGAGAGAGAAAGAGAGTGGTAGTAGACTACTACTACAATTGGTTGAACAATCTTGTCTCCTAAATTGCTGGACCAATCTATCCATCCATTACTCCCCGGTCTCTGCTTTTTAAGCTAAAAAATGGGTCACGCAGCCACGATCGTTTGCTTAAGAATTACGACTTTAACGCGCGCCGGAATGAAATCACGTTCCCCCTGGGAATCAGATTAATGTAGTTTGATGTTTGGTTTGACCAGGAATGAGAATTTGATTCCTGACATATTTTTAATTAGGTGTTTGATTCATATAGGAATAAGAATGTAAATATTTGTAAAAGTCCACTTTTACCCTTACTTAAACTACATAAAATACACATCAACTTTTTTCTTTTAAAATAAAATATATACATCAACTTTGTAATATATTAAAATCAGTATTATTTTTTTAAATTCGTAGATATGAAATAGTAACACGATACATCAAAAGGTTAGAATTTAAAGATAATAAGTAAATATCTTAATAAAAATTTATCTCAAATAAATTTTTGTTCGTAAACCTAAATAGAAATTTATTTAAAATTAAATTTTGTTCATAAACATAAATAATACTTATTAATACCAAATCCTACAAAAATAAAATAAAATTGGTAATTCAATATTTTGTTAAGGACATATTTGTCAATAAATATTAATATATGTGATCCCGGGGGAATGGGGATCACAAACCCACCTCCCCCCGGGTTTTCTATTACCCCTTTTTGAGGGAATCACATTCCCGGACCCACACCATTCCCGCAAGCCAAACAATGATCTGGAATGTGATTCCCGGGAATCACATTCAATTCCCACGCCATTCCCGCGTGCCAAACATGGTCTAAATTGCCAAATTAGCCACCTACAACAACTTCAACCGTGGCTTAGGCCGAGTCTGACATTGAAATTAAAAAATTCAGGTGCTTCCAAATTTTGAGAGTCTCAACTACTATATTGGACGCACTCTAAATTTGATAAAGTGGTCAGGTCTTTTGGGTGGACTCGTAGAGCCTTCGACAAACCTCATACATGTGAGTTTAGGTTTGAGACAGGACCGACCCTAGACCCAAAGTAGGCAAAGCTTCACTTTGGACACTCGATTTTGGGGCCACATTTAGTTTGAAACTGTCCATTTAGGTGAAATTTTCTTGGGATGCCTATAATATAAATGGACCTGAGTTAGGCCACATAACGAGACTACAGGGTCATGCAGGTTACTTTGAATTGCAACTACACGGGCCCACCATTTCATTTTGTTTCATGGAAGTATGGAATCTTATTCTAATATGGCTTATTGTTAATCAGAATTGTTTTTTTCTCTCCCGGACTGAGCGATTTTCTCTCCCTGGTGGCGCCGCCTATTTCCTCTCAGTTATCTTCCTTTTACGATTTCTCATGCAGTTATTTCTCCCTACTTGACGGTTATTCTTCAAAACCGTCCAAATTCAAATTTATTTGACTTATAATTCCCCCTTTTGTTTGCTCTTGAAGAGCCTTTATTCTTGAGATGAGTCTCCTTAATTCGCTCTCTGTTCCTCTCCATCATCAACCTACTGGTCATATAACAGTTTCCCTCATTCCTTCATTTCTTCAATTATGGCTACTCAACAATCTGAATTTCTCCGTCAATTTGTGGCGTTAACCACTGATGATATCTCGATTCCCACAGTTGATGGCCCCGAACCTCCGATGGATATTGATTTACCTAAGAATGGCATCATCAAGTTTGTTAGTGGCAAAAAGCTGGACATCTGGCAAGCGATGCTTCGCATTTCCAGAGTTCTCCATGGACCAAACAAGTTCACTCTCACAGAAATATCCGACAACATGTATCTTATTCGTTTTGCTACTACTAGTGAATTAGGGATTGCACTTGATAGTTCACTTTGGGTCATCGCAGATGATTTGATTATCCTCTGCATATGTGACCCCAACTTGGCCCCATTCAAGAGACATGAAAATGTCCCATTTAAATCTCTTAACTTGGGTCAGTTGGTCCATTTCGAGCAGTTGCTCTGATGAATTATATGTTTCTCTCACGCAGGTGTCTTTTAAGGAGTTACATGCGAAAAACAGATAAAACCGAAAGAAAGACATACTAAGGGCATTTTGGTCATTTGCTGATGAGGGTAGTCTGATAATTTTGGTTAATGTTGATTCTTAGATGGAAAGTAGAGTCTAAGGCGAACCCAACAGCGAAAGCGGAAGTTAAATTGGAGTCCGGATGATAGAGTTAGTCCAAGTCAAAGTTGGGGTCAAAATCATTTGACCAAATCATGTAGAAGACACGTGGCGCAGATCTATCAGAAGGACACAATGCAATCCGACGGTAATAGGTGGGCGTGGTATACCTTCGAGCGGATCGGGATGGCATTCAGTATTTTTTAAAGGTCTCGATCCCGTGTTACCACGCTCATGCTCTTACCTTGTATCGAGGAGCAGCTGACTGATCGAAGGGTCGAGATGTCAGAAGCACATATGGCTTCATTGGATGATGTGAGTCCCATAGATTTCACACGGCTGCGAAGTATTGAGTCATTTACCTGTTACCAATTATGCGTGGATGAGTGACCAAGCCAGACGTCTTTCCTCTTTTTACTGTTTCTTTTCAAATTATTTTGGAAAGTTATACTCCCTTCGTCCCATTTTGTTTAGGCGTTATTCCTTTTAAGGAAGTCCCAAAATGTTTGTCCCGTTACTTTAAATAAGACTCATTTATTACTAGTTTTATTAATGTTTCTCAATCTAACCTTACTTTTAATATTAATAAAAAGTTTAATTTCTATTGGTTCTACACTACTTCCAATGTAGTTTTCATTGTAATACTCTAAAGTAAATATGGGTAATTTAGGAAAATAGATTTAGTTAGAAAGAAATAAATGAAAATTCTTAATAAGTTAGATCTCCCAAAAGGTCAAACAAAATGGGACAGAGGGAGTAAATAACAGTAGAGAGAGAGAGAAGAGTATGAAATCTCTATAGAATGAAAGAGATCGGAGTGAGATTTGTTTGGAGATAAAATCAAAGATGGATTTGGCTGATGATATTTTAAAAACCTCTTGAGAAAGGAAAGAGATTAAAAATAGCAGAGAGAAGATATTCTTCTCTCTAGAAATATGAATCAGATTTTAGAGAGAGAGGAACCGAAAGGGATTCGACTGAAGCTAAGTATGGAATGGAATCAGTGGAAATCAGGAAGATTTAAAAAGAGATAGCTGGATTCGATTAGATGGGAGATTATTCTTCATGATATTTTCTGACCTTCTCGGCGAAAGGAGAGATACAGAGCTTAAATCTCATCTTTTGGGGGTGGAGCCTCTCTCAAGCTCAACCAGAATAGAAAGACCAGAGAGAGAGAGAGAGAGGGGCTAGAACAAGAAAAAACGGCAAGGGGCATCGCCATTATTCATCATCTTCCCTTTATTCTTTTCCTCTGTAATTTTATCTTCTTTTTGTGAGAGAAAGGAATGATTGTAGAGATAGATTAACAGAGGAATATAATCAAAACAGAGAATATCTTTTACCTCTTATCATCTTCTTTATTCAATTTCTGTTTTATCTCTTTTAGTGAGAGAGAGGGGAAAAACAGATAGAGTGAGAGTGATTTTCAGTAGTGAAAGAGAGACAGCAACAAACAGTAGAGAGAGAAAAAATCAGTTGAGGAAGACGAGAAACTTGCTTGGAAAATAATTTTCCCAAAGAGAAAATACTTCCGAGAAGACGAGAAAACTGCTCCCTTAGGGCGCGTTTGGTTAAATCAGTGAGAAAAACTTTATCCTTTTTCCATTTTCTCTCTTATATTTCATGTTTAGTTTAATCTTGTTTCATGGATAGCTAAAACTCTCTGACTAGGGTTAATGATGAAGTTCTAACATATAATTTTTGATGATATTCCTTTCATGTTCTAATATCTTGAAGTGTTTTGATTATTATAAAAGAACTCTTAGTTTCAATAGACGAATATTTCTTCATTAGCTATACTTTTAGTTTGATACATCATACTTAGGTTAGGTCCTTTGATGGTGTATGCTTATAGATTGATAGTTAAAGTTGCGAGTTCGATATTTCGATACTTTGAGTTTTGACTTTAGGATTATTCAGCTTTAATTCGAATATTTTTCGGGGTTTGGTACATTCGGTTACGAAAACTTGAGTGATAAAAAAGATATGCATGATTAGGTCGTCATTAATACTTGTTAAACTAAATTCTAAAATCCTAGGTCATCTTCCCCCATTTGAGTTCATCTTTATCGTTTGTTTTAGTATTTTATTATTTTATCACAAAAACCCAATTTTAAAAGAAAATCTGTGCTACTTCTAAGCTTTAGAATAGGTTTGACTAGTCCCTACGGATCGACCCCGGTCTTACTGGGATATTACTACTTGACGCCCGCATACTTGCGGGTAAAGACCTTTTAGGGTAACCTTTTAGGCCCATCACCCATGAACATTGCTTCTGCTGATGTCAAAAAATGGTCTTCCGTTATATCAGCATGAAACAGGGAGTTGATGCATGACAGCCTCCATTATGGTCGAATATTCTGTTACGTTAAGTTACATTCCGCAGAGTGTTCCTGCTTCCAACTCTGGTTATCTGCTTCTTTACTCCTGCTCTTCGCTCCTGCTCCATGCTCTATGCTCCATGCTCCTGCACCTGCTCCATGCTTCTTGCTCCTGTTCGAGCTTCTGTTCGTCTGTTCCAGCTCCTGTTCGTCTATTCCCAAAGGGGGGACCCGCAAAGGGTTCGAAAACCGCTCCGACGCTCAAGCAAGTCAGGGTGCTCTTTGAAGTAAAAGAATGGATATTGATCGATCCTTTTGGGGGCGAGTTGTGAGAACTCAGAGTTTCTTGTGACCTTTTTAGGGTTCAGAGATCATGCCCTTTGAAGGACGATTTGGGGGCCTATAGGCTTAAAGGGCGGCGGTGATTGCCGTGGAGGGAAGTTTTCCCTTTGTGTTTATCTCGTATCCAGGATAGATGAAAGTTCCCAAGTTCAAGTATCTTTCATAGATATCCTTCCGATGTGATAGATCTTTTGGGAGAAGTTTCCTCCCTCAGACGCATGAAGTCCAAACTTGCTTAAACACTTAGAGATCTGTGACCGACTGAGATCTCTGTAGATATTCTGGGATTAAATCGGTAGGTTGCTAGTGCGCTTTTGCCTTCCCAGTTCTGGGCGTAACACATCGACCAAAACTACGTGGACCCCCCTAATTCCTTAAAAACCCCATGGCTGATCCGTTCATGCCAAAGGCGTTACAGGGCTGGTTTCCTTTAGCCGACCTCCCAGTTAGGGGAGTATGTGACGGATCGTCAAGGGTTCAGCTGACCTGTTGCCTTAAACCGGGTTGACCCAGTGGACTTCAGGTCCGATCTTGACTCTTCAGACGTTAGTCAACGTCTGGACATTTTATGCATCATCATGAGTCTCGCCAGTCCTTAGTTGAAAGTAATGAGACTGAGGAGTAGAAGTAACTCGTATTTTTTAAACATTGAAGACCCCGAGGACAGAGGGTTTACCTGGACCAGAGCTGTTTTGCAAAGCTTTGTATTTTCTTTTGATTTTCCGGAGCTGCACATTCTCGAGTTGATTTGTACCGAGCCGTTCGAGGTGGTTTGTGAAATCTTCTTTCTAATCAGTACTGATAAGGTCTTCTTTGCTTGGCTATTTTTGCCAGGACTGCCCCTAGGGCTGTCTTCTCTGAGACGAGGTACACGTTTCTCTTCTTGTGTGACACGTCTCGGGCTCTGCTAGAGCAATCCCTTTCCTTTCCATGCGTGATTCTGTGACGTCACAGATCTGATATTCTGATCATGCGTTTTCGGCGCTAATCCTTTGGGCAACTGCACAGGGCAGTTCCGTTGCCAAGCGTGGACACATGGTATTTTGCGGGTGGAGGAACCAGCGCGTCTCCTCGAGCTCCGCTAATGTCTCCTTCGAATTGACCGTTTCGAGCCGCGAGTTTCTCTTAGTCCTTGTGGCTTTGCGTATTCCTAAGGTACATTTATTCTTCCATCTTAGTGATTTTTGTTCGTTGGGGAGATCCCTCTGTGACTATAAATAGGCTCCTCTAGTTCCTGATTTCTTATCATTACTTAAACCCTTGTCTTCTTCTCTTGCTTTACTTAACTTTTTAATTTTTGTCTTCAGCTGCTGGAATTTCCAGATGAGGCCCTTTAGGGGTGGGAAACGGTCCGAACGGGCGGGAAACGGACACTAACTCAACCGGTCCGGGCGGAACGGGCACAAGTCTTAAGTGTCCACTCGGGCATCCGGACAAAACGGGCGGACATTTCGGATTTTTCTCAAAAAAATGCCCGTCCATGACCGTTTTGATAGTCGGGCAAACCGGATATCGGTCGGTCGGGCACCGGTCACTAATGATCAAATAAAGAATTTTTTATTCGAAACTAAAATTGTTTAGTAGCTAAATACAACTTTCTAAACTTCCACTTTACAATTCCAAAAAGTAAATGACTACAAAGAAATTAAAATAATTGAGATTTCTCATGGATTAAGATCGGGTTTATTCTTCTTCTCATGGATTACGATCGGTGTATTATGATTCTTGGGTTACTAATGAGATATTGAGATTTTTATGGAGAGTGAGACGAAGACAAGATTAAGAAAAGTGATTTCTAGGATTATATATTTTTACTCTTGAAATCTAACGATCGTAGCGAACCCTACAAATCTAAAGGCTTAAAATCAACCATATAGGCGGGCAGGTATAACGGGTAGGATAAACAGACGGGTATGGACGGGTTTGGTCGGGCGGACTATATAAGCGGACGGGTTTGGTCGGGCGGACTGTATAAGCGGACGGGTTTGGTCGGGCGGACTGTATAAGCGGACGGGTTCCGGTCGGAACACCGGGTAAGGACCTATGCCCGCGTCCGTCCACTTAAACTCTTTCGGTCGGGCGGGTACGGACTGATTTGGGCATCGAACGGTCACGGACCTTTCGGACTCGGACGGTCGTGGGCGGGTTCCGGATTTTCGGGCCAAAATCCCACCCCTAAGGCCCTTATTCGAGTTTATACTTGGTGTTCTCTTTGGTGATGTTTTTCAGATGATGGAGATAGTTAAGGGTAACTTTTCCGATAATGGAGATAGTTACCCGGGATCCCAATTTCGGTCTAGCTCCCATGATGGCAGTGGTCTAGGTGCCATTCCGGGTTTGGCTTTTGGTCGAAGACTTCTTCAACCATCCATGGGGCGATGTTTCGAATGGGAAGATTCTCCTCTCGATTGCCTCGTGGATGTGTGCCCTCAACTGCTTTTTCTTTTATTCTAGCAATTTCTTCTGTAATAAACCCGAGAGCCCACAGTCGTCTCGGTGCCCTTATCTGCAATTTCTTCTGTAATAATCTGAATGATCGCACTCTTCTTGACGTATTTTGGTTGTAATTTCTTCTGTAATAGGTCATGTTTCAAGAATTAATAAAATCACATTCGTGCCCATTCATGACTACCCTTGTGTCTTATTAATACGCCTGAAAGTGTAGTACGAATGCTCTGTAATGCTTGTTATGGATATCCTAACGGTTACTGGGACTCTTCCCGGCGGCGACATAAGGGCGACCCTCTACATGTCTCTCAACGACGATGACTCTTCTATTGAAAACTTATGCACAGAAGTGGCCGGTGAAGGTTTCGTTGATGTCCTTCGTCCCCGGGACCTATTGGAAGAAGACAACCTTTCGGCATTGGCCGTAGCCAGATCACTTTATCCCCTGGTCTATTCATTAACCGGTATCACGAGTGCATCTGAACCTGCCCTTTTTTTGGCCGTCAGGTTTCTAGTTCGTCGTCGTAGGGGTGGTCGGCTGCTTGTTGTAATTGTCAAAGCCTCGGTGGATATTGGCGGCCCTCTTGCTGCTCCTTCCTCCTCTTTTGATGTGTAATTATCATAGCTTTTTGTTGTTTTCAGTGAACTCCTGTCAATGGCTGTCATCTTTATTCTTTTTACTTGCTTATCTCTCTTTTGTTTGCTTCTGTATAAAAAGATCATGGAACAGATATACATTATGGTTAATTAGCCTTAATCTTACTAATGCAATTCTTCTATCTACGTATGCTCCAGATGATCGCTTCTGCACAAAAAAAGTTCTGCCCCCGGTCGTTGCCTTAGCTACCTATTCTAGCATGACCTGACTGACTAATTCCCTCTGCAAAATAAAGCCCAAACTAGCCCTGTATAATTGCTTTCGAATAACTTTCAGATCTGAGTTCTGCCCCCGGTCGTTGCCTTAGCTACCAGGGCTATCTTTAGATCCCCTGATTGTTGTCTTAGCTACTAAGGCTGCTTCGTCGGCTTGAGCACGACTAGTTTCGCTAAGACTTCTCCTTAGGCCCCTAGTCGTTGCTTTCGCTACCACTGCTGTTGTCGTTGACTTGGGCTCAACTTTCGCTAGGACTTCTCCTTAGGCCTATGGTCGTTGCTTTCGCTACCAGAGCTGTTTTCGTTGGCTTGAGCTCAACTAGTTTTGCTAGGACTTCTTCTTGAGGCCTCTAGTCTTAGCTTTGTCTACCAGAGCTACCTGTTTTCGTTGGCTTGAGCACAACTAGTTTAGCTAGGACTTCTCCTTGGGCCCTGGTCGTTGCTTTCGCTACCAAGGTTTTTTTCGTTGGCTTAAGCGCAACTAGTTTAGCTAGGACTTCTCCTTGAGGCCTCTGGTCGTAGCTTTGGCTACCAAAACTACCTGTTTTCGTCGGCTTGAGCACGACTAGTTTAGCTAAGACTTCTCCTTTATTGTGTTGTATTTTTTGTAAAATACCGTTTATTGATAAAAACTATAGCTTATAGTGTTACTCCACCGCCTAACGACTTTATTTATAAAGTGAATTAATAAAAATAAAATAGGGTGCCGTATTAGCCATTCACCATACCTGAGCGGCTTTTATTATGGCATATCTACTGTGGGATCTCCGTAGAAAACCTTATCTCCTCCAACGGTCGTCGGGTTGGTTGTCTCCTCTCTGTAGGGATTTAAACCCTTATACTAGAGTTTATAGCGGAAATAAGACATCTAATGTCTACACTAGTATCCCCAGGATCACATGCAAAACTAGTAATTAAACTAATGGAGATAGTAGATTACCTTAATCGCTTTTCCCTCGAACTACTTGAATTGATTGAAGAAGACCAAGAGCTTCAAGTGTAGCTCCTCTACTTGGGACACGAGCAATCAATTTAATCTCCCACCTTGTTGTATAGCTAGCACACCAATGGTGGTTGGAAAGAAGAACACCTTCTTCTTTGACTAGATAGATAGTTAATGGGAATTAGCACACTTTCTCCTCTCTACTTGATGTGGTAGAGTAAGAAAGCTTAAAGAGAAATTCCACACCTTATTCTCTGCCCTAAGAGTGTTTATATAGAACCCTAATAAGAATCCACCTCCTTTTAGGTTTCCCAAAACACCCTTTAGAATAAGATTTAGGGAAATAGTCGAAAATAGCAACTATTGATATTTTCTCAATTCCCTAAGGAGGAGGTGCCCAAACACCACGAAAATTGGCAGATATAATTTTTATTATATCAGCAACTAACCCTCCAAAATTCAGCCCAATCCGAGCTCTAGAAGTGCCCGAACCGGTCTAGGCCCAAAAACCCTGTTTTTGGCCTTTTTGTACTATCTTTGCCTAATTCCTTTTTAGGCCTATGAGATATGTTTATGGGACACTCCCATGATTATATCTCACTCCCA
>BEHA01002874.1:648385-698290 GCA_002897215.1 Eschscholzia californica subsp. californica | reverse complement strand
CCACAGTTCTATTAAAATCACATTTCTATTAAAATTTACCTAACAGTTACTCAAAGAAATATTCACAAAGATCAAAATTCATCCAATCTTCTCAACCAATGAATCATTCTTACTACCATAATCCAACACCCATATGGAAAATGACCAAAATGGGGGAGCTGATGTTCATTGAAATATTCAAGTTTTACCACTATAAGATCAAACACACATACACTTATGATCAATTTTGAACGAATTAAATAAATTTCTAAAACGAAGATGAAGAGTACCACAGATTAATACTAACCTCTCACGTGCCCTGCACAATGAACCCAAAGAACAAAGGAAAATGATGAAGCAAATTATAATTTGTCCATGATTTAAATGTGGCTTTTAGTGAGGGAGATGAGATGTGTCCCGTGATTGAGAAGATACATCCCTTGAGAAAACAGGAAAACAGTGTGGCTTTAGGCGCCTAAGTGCCCATCTAATAGATTTTGCTCAATCCAACGGTAGATATTAGTGTAGATGTGGGTCGGACGACTGAATTTATCTAGAAGTTTGTCCCAGTCAGCACTCATACACATGTTTTATTATATAGACGAGGGTATAACTCGTGCATGCCGGACACAGACAGTTCTATTAGATGCGTCACGTGAGGTTGACTTTAAGATAATTGTGGTTGATCTAATTGTAGCTATAGGCACCCTCAAAAGCTAAAGTTTAAGGGATCCATATGTAAATGGGGTGCCTACAGTAATATTATGGATATTCCCAAAGAAAAATGGGTCTTTGAAAATATGTTCTTTCTTATAATCTAAACCCTTAAATGAATTCTAATCTAATCTGAACTCTCATAACTTTGAGAAAGTGAATCCCAACCATTAGAGATAAACATGGGAGAGTAAATCTTGGCCATTTGGAGGGGAAAAGATACCCTCCTCCATTATTATAATGATTGTTATGCAGGATAAAGGTACCATTGGATTACATAATTGCTGATGTCAAAAAATGGTCTTCCGTTATATCAGCATGAAAAAGAGAGTTGATGCATGTCAGCCTCCGCCCTCCGTAAAATGATCGAATATTCTATGAGTTGATTAAGATTCCTTCTTCCGTTCCTTGCTCCTAGCTCCTGATTCCTGGTAAACCGCTCTGACGCTCTTTATAGTAAAAGATTGAATATTGATTGAACCTTTTGGGGGTGAGTATGTGTTAGTGCAAGTGATGGTAGTTTAGGGTGAAGTTCAGATGTCTTGTGGAAGATGATGGGGGGTCTTTTATAGGCGATGTTAGGTCGACTGTGATTAGTGGCGTAGGTGAGGCGGTGGTCGTCAAATTGTTTAGGGAAGTTACCCTTTAGTCATATCTCGGGATTCCCTTAGAGTCTATCTCGTATCTAAGATAACAGGAACTTCCTACGTTCAAGGATACTTCGTAGATATCATGCCGAGGTGATAGATCTTTGGGGGATACTTTCTCTTTGGAGACTCTTGAAACCCAAACTTGCTTAAACACTTCAGATCTGTAACCGACTGTGATCTTTTAGGGAGATTCCGAGATAGAGTCGGTAAGCCTGCAACGCTGTCCTGCCTCCCCAGTTTAGGATCTGAGGCAGAGGCCTAGCTTACGTGAACCCCCCCCCCCCCATCATTCCTTTAGAGATTCTAGGGCTGATCTGTTCTGTGCCAATAGTGAATCCCTCTTAGCTTGTCACAGCCGACCTCCCAGTTAGGGGTGTAGATGGCGGAGCGTTGAGGGCTTTAGCTGTTCTTCTGCCTTAAATCGGGTTGACTCGTTGGACTCAGGTCAGTTCTTGACTTCCAGACGTCAGTCAACGTCTGGACAATTTATGCATCATCAATAATCACTCTCAAATGGTTGAGGTCCGGTTGCAACATCCTAAAAATTATGTGTTGGACATCGAGTATGTACATAATTTGGTAGAAAAGTTGGGGGATGGGCAACATGAAACTTGACAAGGTCTTAACATTTGTACTTGTGGAGAAGTGGCATGAGGAGACGAACACTTTCCACTTAAAAGTTTAGGGAGATGATAATCACGTTGGAGGATGACTATTGCCACACATTGTTGCTATCAAAGGTAAGAGATGAGACAAGGTTACCCTAAATAGGTCACCACCCGCAAGTATACGGGCGTCAAGTGATAATTCCGGTAAGACCGGTTCGTTCCTCAGAGACTAAGTGAAACCTATTCTAAGACTTGGAAGTAACTCGGTTTTTGGTTTTGATGAGGTTTTGGTAATAAATTAAAATAAATAAAATATTAAAACAAATAAAAATGATTCTATAATTTTTATAACTCAATATCTAGAAAAATAGCCTTATCTAGATATCGGAAAATCAAACGTTGAAACAAGGTTATTCAAGATGTATTATGTTAATCCCAAATCCTACATAATCATGTCCCAACTATCGTCTATCAAACGACAAGTATAAACCATCAAAGAAGTTTATTTCTAAGCATGACCTATCAAGATATAAGCATAAACGATGAAGTTCTAATATAATTCGAAGGAATTGATTAAAACATAGTTAAACAATGACGCACATCATAAGAATCATGAAAACAAAGAGAATAAGTTATTCATGCTTGAAGTTTCATCTTCACTCTAGATACAAAAATTAGCAACTCATATTAGGCATTTGCATCATCAAGATTATAGAAAATATTATCATTGTATAACAAAAAATAAAGGGAAGAAAGTCACCCAATATTAAACTCTTTGATGATGTTGATAATTAGATAAGAAGCATTCTCTTTTCTGAAATTCTCTCTCTCTTTTTCTCTACACACTTCTCTCTGTTAATGGAAGAAGAGATAAAAGAAAGTCTCTCACAAACCCTCTCTCTCTCTCTCTCTCTCTCTCTACACAACAATCACTTCTTTCTCTGTTTTCTCTCTTCACTCTCTCACAAAGAAAGGAAAGAAAAGATTATAGATAATGATGGTGCCTCCTATCTAAAGATGAGATGGTGATGAGAATTGATGTTGAAGCCCCTACCTTCTTCTCTCTCTCTCTCTCTAAATTATGTCATGTAAGTTTTGAGAGGAGGAAGAAGGCTAGAGTTCCACTCCCTGCTTTTGTCCCCAAAGATGAGATGTCAATAACTCTGTCGTCTCTCCTCTTTATACTGTGATGGCTGGTTCTGAAAATAGTAAAGATAAGGAAATAAAATTACCAAGAAGGAAGATGATCCTATAATCAGTCCTCCAGCAAATCCCTTCTTCAATCATTCTCTCTCTCTAGAATATCTTCACATCCTCTTTGAAATATAAGAAACACCATCCTTCTCTATCTTCTTTCTATAAAATCTTCACAAATTTCGATTTCCAGCCAAGCTTTCTCTGTAAAAAATCAATCCTCATCTTTGATTTCAATCAACTCCTTTTTTAGTTTCCATTTCTCTCACTAACAATATGAACCGAATCCTCCTTCTATCTTCTCCAATAAAATATTGAGCTCTGAAATCCTCTCTAAAGTATAAGTTAATGGCCGAGAGATCTCTATAGAAACAGCAATCAAATTCTTTCAATTTCAGAAACTTTCTCTCTAAATCGATTATCTTTTTCAATCTCTCTTTATGCGAATCTTTAAAGAAAATATTACTGTTTCTTTCCTTGATAGAAGATGATGAAAGAAAATATTACTTCTTTCTTGATGCCTCACACTTCCTGTTTCTTTCCTTTATCTCTCTAATTCCCACACTTTCTATTTCTCTTGCAAGAAGGTTTTAATATCCTTCTAAATATTTCTTATAAATATTAGTAAGATAAAGATGAGAGAAAGAGAAACAGTTAAGGAGTTACCATATTTTGGGGCCAATCAATATATTCACGTGATAATTGTCAACAAGGTAGGATATGGTGATACAGGGGCTATTCAACGCACATGCATTTCCACATATATAAGACCGTTGGATGAAGCTTGGTTAGTACGGACGCCTCTGATCTTTGCGTGCAGCCTTTTATAATACACCGTGTAACATGGAATCTGGTGTAGATTAAATCCTAAATAGCACCCGCCCTTGCCAACCAGTGTACCACGGATAATTTATACCGTCACATCTGGTCCCCGATATGTGCCACGTGTTTAGAGAGTGATTTGCTTCAATTTAGTTAATTGACTCTGACCCGAACTTTGACTTGCTCTATTTTTCTCACCCGAACTCCGATTCGAGTCCCGTTTTCACCGTTGGGTTCGTCTTGGACTCTACTTTCCATTGAACCATCAATATTAGCCAAAATTACCAGAATACACAAGTGACCAAAATGCCCTGAATGTGTATTTCTCCTGCTTTTATCAGTTTTTCGCGCTCAATTCCGAAAAAGACACCTGGACAAGAGAAGCAAACAATTCATGAAAGTAACTGCTCGAACTGGACTAACTAGCCCGAGTTAAGAGATTCAGATGAGACATTTTCATGACTCATCAGTAAGCCCATGAAGGGTGCGGTTCCTCATGAGAGACAATTACTGATAGAAACTGATGACCAAAAAATGGTCATCATTTGACTACGTCAATAAGTCAAGAAATGACAAAAGACCTAATAGATCAACCCGTATCAAGTCCACAAGGAGGACAAATACAAAAGATGTTTGCCACTCAAACCAATAACTAGGGGGCCTGTACGATTGTCTTAACCACCTTGAACTCTCCCTTAGCTGAATTAAAAACAGCCTGCCATGTGCTTAAAACAAGATATATGGCTGTCTTGAAGATAATCTGACTGACGGTGTTGAACGACAAAGAGGTTTCTGAGTTCCTCGCAGGTTTCGTCCCACCAGTTGTGAGAAGCATAACAGGATTCGACGTTGCAGTCTCATCCCCTTGACTGATTCTAGAAAGACAAATTTTAACGTCAACAAATTGGTGCTAGAAAGAGGATCGACTCCACCAAAACCACCATCTTTCGAAAACCCCTATGTTTGACATTGCATCATGTCTTTAGCCAACGATAGCAAGACGGTCACGAGTTCACGACCAAATTTGCATTCTTAACACTTCAGCTACCAAAACCTCTCTTTTAAAAAAAAAAAAAACTACCAAAACCCCTTGTATATAAGTACCAAAAAACTTATGACATGAAAATTGACTACTTTCACATACGGTTTATTTAAATACATCTCATATCGTCATTCATAGATGATTTTATCTAAAGACTTCAAAACAAGTCTTTAAATTAGCGAAGAAAACATCTATTGTTGTGTCTTCCTTGATAAAAACTCGAAACAATTCTTGTTTTTACCCAACTGTTGATCTAAAGGCTCTTTGGTCAATCACTACTTCAGATGTACACAAAAATGCGAAGTAGCTCATGCAGAAAAGAAACTACCGACACTTTGGAACCGTTCCAAGGATATGAAATTTAGCCCTAAAATCTCTCCTCAATGGTTTTTTATTTGCATGATATGACTGGGTCCGGCCCGTAATTGAATTGAGGAATCTGCTCGACTCTGCAAATTGATAGAAAAATAAGTTCTGCAACAAGCTAATAGAACTAATGGTAAGATAGAGCAAAAGATACAATTACATCACTACTCAGATGAGACAGTATGTACCTTTGTCTAATTTTAAGTATTCCAGTGCCTAATTGCATCGGTATACCCATGATGATGCATTCACTTACTCCTTCTATCTTGTCATCTCTTCCATTTACTGAACCATTGAAAAGATGATCTGCTGTTTTTTCAAATGACGCTAACATCAGTACACTCTCTTTCATTCTTTGGATGCCAAATCTTGTTATTCCAAGCACTTCACCCTGTTATAATAAACCTCGTCAAGTAAATATCGATATTACCACAACAAATGATCTTAACACAATATTCTTTTTTCTTATAGTCTAAATTTGAATCGCCTTAGTCTAACTTGTCTGTATCAGCAGGATCATTTTAGCCTTGCTTGTTTGAGTCATCGGTAAATTTTTAGACAATGGGTTCTTACTTCAGACTTATTTTATATCCGACAAGTAGGTGCAAAATAAGATCTAGTAAACCATTCACACCAGCCAGACACAGATAAAATAACAAACGTTCTGAAATCTGACTCGAGTTCATTCAGCTCCCGAGTCAAATTTCATATCTGTTCAGAGGACAAAACACACCACTTCAAGATGCTATCTCAGACTTTAAAATGGTTAAGTTTTTACTTTTGGTATTGGAGGATGCAGAATAAACCAAAGAGAAACCTAACTTACTTTATATGTCATCAAGTCTGCTAAAAGCATCATATGGCGAATATCTATGCTCATTCCGTGACTTGCCATGGTGAAGTTAATTTCCTCAATGATACATTTTCTAGCAGCCTCGATTCCAAGTGTTTCCTGGACTTCTATAATATGGTTGCTCTTTGTTTTAATTCCATTAACTCCGGAAATTCCCATGACTGCCCGAAGATTCGTACTGCAAAAGAGAAAGTGTAGCGCAAATGAAAATCAAAATGAATAACAGAAAATTTAACGTCTAGCTGTATCATTACTCAATTTATAAGCTAAAGCTAGATATCCTTAAGTTGCTTTCAGCTACAGAGACGTACACTAAAAGGAATCAGAATTCACCAGCATACAAAATCCATAACTGAAATTGTTCGAGCCTGATATGGTTCTTGTTAATCATAAAATGGGAGCTGTGTGGTCTATCTCGAAGTTTCTACACTTTATTCAATTTTTCTCAGTCTGAAGCTGGAGGAGAAAGTTGAATACGAAAGAATTGTAAAAGAAATCTAAAATGCTGTCTTGAGTGGTGGATTGTGATAGTCCTTCATTGCTTGGAAGAGCATCTAGAGCCTGGACTATAGGTGCATGCACCGCGTACAAACATGCAAAGTTTTACATGATAGATTCACAATAAGTCATAGGAAAAGAGAACCAAGACACTAACCCTTCCACAAGCAAGTGATACTTCTTTTTATCTTCATTAATTACGGCACGTTGAACACTTGGTATACCCTGCATGACAACAACCAAAGTATTCAAATACAAAATCGTCCAATCCAACACGACGTAATCTGATGACGACAACCTCACAGAATTATCTTGTTAAATGTGATCTTTAATTTCAGAAAACAAGAAAGAAACAGGAGTATCTAACCTTTACAATAACCTCCGGAAGAATGACTTTTAGAGAATGTAGCTCAAAATGAAGTTTATTTCTATCACACTCAGGAGGAACAATCATCAGCTTTCTATTATCTACTGCCACAACATTCTGTAATATACCATTTACTTTGGTGTTATCATCGATAGACCAGGAGATAATATTCAATAAGTAGAAAATCTTCCTTCGCCCTTACCTTATCCTTCAATTTAATCTTTGGATGACGCAAGATGGATTGTTTTACACTGTAAGCTGAAATAGCCAATTGTAAAGATTGAATCCTTTCCATGTCCAGTGTAACAGCTACATAAGCTTTTCTTGATGTCAAAACAATTTTCATGCTTTCAGCAACCTGCATAATATTATGAATAATGCATCTTCAAACTCATGGCAGAAGAATAGTGTTACCGTTTCCACTATTCGTGATCCTTACTTGATAGGAAGATAATAGTTTATAAAAGAAATACTTTTAAAAACTGAAATGATATTAAAAAAACATAGAAATAAAGACCAAATCCAACCAACCATTAAAATTGAGGTTCATCTCACATCTAACGCTAATTATGACCAGTGGACCTATAAAGTTATTGTCGACTGTATAAATGAATGAGATAATCACAAGATAATGAACGGAATAATGGAAGGACTTCCCCCATTTTATAAAACTAATGAATATGTGACATTGTTAAGATGATATTGAATAATCATATTTGTACATCATTTTATGTTCTATCAAAATATCCGGTACTTTGGTTTGATGTCGAAAATCTTATATGGAAAGACAAGAAACTCTAAGTATCTGTACAAACTATAGTTCATGCTGCTTCTTGATTCCATTGTCAAGGGCAATAAACTGAAATTGAATAGCCTCGCAAAATTTGTTTAGTTTAGGTTCCTACAGATTTTGAAAGAACTGTAGAATATACTAATCTATATGTTGCCACAAGACGGAAAATTATCTTTCTCATAAAGCTTCCACATTGTTGTTAAATCGAGTAATCTTGCCACTGCTTAAAGAACTAACTGCGTAAGATATCAGAGAAAACAGAACTAACTGCGTAAGATATCAGAGAAACTGCGAACTAACTGCATCTTGCCACTGAATAGAATTCCTTATTCCGAGTTACCTTGTGAAGTAAATGCATTGCATTATATTTGATGACTAATATAAGCACAAAAAGAAGGAAGTCTATAATACCTCTGTACACAAAGATGCAGGCCAAACCGAGAATCATAATCAAATGGTGTCAAAAGATCAATAGCAGAAAAAATATAGTTGCCAACAACATACCTCACCCAGAACTGTTTTCTCAATACAGCCTTTCACTATTCGTGCAGATTTACCATCATCGTCACAGTCAAGTATAGCCGTAATAATGGGTGTACTAATATTTTTGGCACCATTGATGATTTCTTTGATACGGGGAACTCCAAGTGTAACATCTAATGCCAAGTTAAAGAATCACAGTAAAAAAACAACCTGATGAGAATTCTAGTTTCTGGAAATATCGAAGTCAGCTGCAAATCACAACAAAATGACATTCGACTAATAATGCTATTTGCCTATGTTATCACTTCCAAATAACCTGTTGAGAGTACAAATCGTAACCAAGATGACTGTACTATGACAGCCACCGTGATAACAATAAGAACAACTAAAGCTGATATTCCTTAAGGAGAGGGAGGATGATGCCTATTACTTGCAAACATGGACATGTTAATAACCATCTGAAAATAGTTATCAAGTAGGAGAGTATCTTAAAGGAAGCTCTAGTGTCTAGTACATGGCATCTGGCCTGTCTCTATCAATTGATCATTGACAGAGAGATACCAAATTACCAAGGCCAAGGGACGTCATTTGAACCAAAAGAACTCTTAGCTGAGAGACTGTGCCTTCAACTTGACCATGACGTTCATAATACTAAATTAACTTATAGCATCTAGCTTTTATAGAAAGGGCAATGTTATTAGATTTAGGAAAAAAATAAAGGGTTATTTTGCAAAAGGGTCGTACATAAGTACCGGGTTTTGCAAATGGGGCATGACCGTTATTATTTTGCAAAGGGGTCGTGGACTAGGATTGACCAGTTAAATTTTAACGCAGTGAGTTTTAACACTGTTAAATTTTAACACCGTTAGTTCTAACTAAATTACGTAAAAACTTATGGTTATATTTGAGTAAACTTCATACAATTTTGACACTAATTCGCGAAAGTAACAAAATTATGACCTTCACTATTATTTTTCTAGATTTCTTAACTACTTCTATTAAGAACTTAGGTAACTTCGAATTTCTTCTAAATTATCAGATCAAACAAAATGATCCCATTAAAATGGTTAATAAATTGGTCATTTTAGTGCACAACAATGCACTAATGTTGTGCAACTACACTGCATTGTAGTCACTTCCAGTGCACTCATCTAAAGTGTACGACATTCATTTTTTTATGTCTTGTTGACTCCATGAAATTGAAAAACATAATGTACACATTCCACATCATAAGATTGACCAGAAACCAAATTTTGATTAAAAGTATAGATATGGTTTGTAACTCGTTCGTCAAAATATTCAAACTACTTAAAGTATAATCAAAATCATTATCTGGTTAAAATCAAAGGTTGAAGAAATAAAAAGGAAAGAAGATAAACTGAATAAGTTATTTTCGTTTTATCAATAGAGTTTAGCCATCCATGTGGAGGAATAGCGTTCATCAGATTTACTTGAGGTAACACCGTTACATCTACATAACGGCGTTAACTTTTCATATAACGTGAAGTCAAATCTAACATTTATCAATCCTAGTCCACGACCCCTTTGCAAAATAATAAGCGGTCATGCCCCTTTCGCAAAACACGGTACTTATGTACGACCCTTTCGCAAAATAATCAAGAGACATAACCCCAGCAGGGAGTTAATAGAATCAATTTGGGCGTTATGAAAATGTAACAAATAAAGGATACTCATGCTTGCAACTCCAGCAAAATGGAAAGTTTTTAAAGTCATCTGCGTCCCAGGTTCGCCTATACTTTGAGCTCCAATTGCACCAATTGCAGTTCCAGCTTCAACTCTCTTTAAATGGTAACGAGAAATACAGGTTTCCAAGAACACCTAAAATTTCGAATGAGAGAAATTAAAATGCACAGTTCAAACCAAGGAATAAATTTCAATTTCGGTGGAAATTTTGGTCGGCCCAAATATGGAAACTTTTCGTGGAAATATTTTTTAATGCAGAAATTTTACAAATCCACAAAAAATGATAGAAATATTATGCAATTGTATATAAGAAGATTACTACACCATAACAACACATAAAAAAGATGTTACGTCGACTCTAACGATAGTTAATTAAGGTAGAAATGAAAATTGCTAGTTACGTTACACAACAGTTAATATAAGGAGCAAACATGAAAAAAATTAACTAATTTGTACAAAATTTGTTAGTTTAGGAGAGTACATGCAATTCTACTTTTAAGTTAGGAGGTAAGTTACGTAATTTCATCACAGATTGTTATGGTAGGGGGTGAATCACTAAACTGGAGTATTATGTATACAAGTAAAATAGCCATCAATGAATAATAGAAGAATAAGTCAATAAGCTCTTATATACAATCATAAATAGATGGAGTGAATACTCTGCAAAACAGGAACTGAGGGTTTGTCCAGTAACTGAGCATCATGCTGAATGCTAGTTTAATGAAACACTTAAAGTGAACAGGCTGACCTTACTGTTTACAGTAGTAAGGAGAGCTAATTCGTACTCCAAACACCGTTGGAGCCTTGGTTTCTTGAGATAAAACCAAGGGAAAGACTTGAGAGAAGTTTGCTGGAGAAGAAGATCTGATATTACTTGGTTATAGGAGAATTCTTCACTGATTTTCCAGACTAGAGAGATCCCCATTTATAGGACCATACTATTACATTCCCTAGGCAATTACTAGACACTTCTTAAGACTAAACTCTTATATTTCCTAGGCAACTACTAGATAATTCCTTATAACTCTGTTCTTACATTTTCTAGGTAGTAATAAAATTAGTTGACTAACTACTAATCTATCTTGACCCTTAAAGAGATACTTTGCATCATAGTTATAGTTAAAGAAGCAATTAAGGAGTCAATACCTTAGAAAGTCAACAGGCCTACAATTGAACTTAAGGTTCATAACCTGGCAGGGACGGAACTAGGAGTAGTAGTCAAGGGGAGGGGGGCCGAACAAGAAAAAAGTGAAAAATCTAAGTCTACCAGGGCTCGAACCCAGGTGTCTCACGTCTGAAACTCGGACCTCTACCATCTCACCCACGCTACATATATGTAAGAAGTATGACTCGAACTTTATTTATACGAAAAACCAGAGAGCAATCAGTATTTCTAAAACAATTTACGACAAGTCAAGGGGGGCCATGGCCCCCTTTGGCCTGCATGTAGATCCGTCCCTGTAACCTGGTACGTGGTACCGGTACGCGGTTCGCTACCACCGGTTAATTGGGTACGCTAAGGGTATACTTCTTCGGTACGCCATTTCCAATTTCAGTACGTTTTGAACTATTTTCCTAGACAATATATATTATTTATGATGCATATATAATAGATAGACCTATTCGTAGACATTCTTTTTTCGTAAAACTTACAATCAAACAAGCTATTTGAAAAAATTCTTGTAGTTGACTACCGAATTAGTCGAATTTAGAGTTCTCTACAAAGATTTTAGGTTAACTAAGACTAAAAATTCCGATACACTAATTTTGAGGTACTAGATCGCGAACCCACCCAAAAAGGGTACGAAAATCGGGTACTGTGAATCTGGTACGAGGAGAGTATCTGGTAACTCCGGGTTCATTTGTAACGAAAATATCCTCACATCCCTAGGTCAAGAATAGCTTATGAGATTTGAAGCATTATAGGACCAAAACCGGTTCTGGACTTGATAGTTTGAAGACATAAAGTTTAGACTAGGGAGAAGTTACTCAAGTCAGTAGCTAAACCTATCCAGTTAATTAAAGATGAAAAAAGTATTGAATGTACCTGAAGCTGTTTCTTAGTAATTCCAGATATATTTGCAGCAATTTTTTCTAGATAATCAGAACCATTCTTCTGAATGTTATCTTCATCCAAATGAAGGCCCGCCCTTGTGTTCTTTAATGTATCTATGTGCTCCATAAGAAAATCATGAAGTGATTTGTTAAAGGCATCAGAGCAACCCCCTTCTAGGGTCATATCATGTCTTGAGAGTCTGCCATTAACGATTTTTAAGATCTCTGAAGGTGACAAACTGGCATCACCTTTTTTTGCCGGACAGGTAGCCTGTTTGAAGGACAAAAAGTCTGAGGTTGATCTATCCTGAAACATCCACAAAAGCGTAAAACCAATAGAAGAATAATTTTGATATCTCACCTTCACTTTCAAGTATAATCTCTCCAAATTTAAGGGGGTGCCACTTTTTCCTTCCATTCTTGCTGGATCCATGCCATCGTCCCCATAAAGAAATTGAATAATACCACCGTTAGCATTACGAACTGTGTTATCGTATTGAATTGAGAGGTCTTCTAAGGCTTTGATTAATCTACGAGACATGTAACCAGTATCGGCAGTCTTAACCTGCATTAAATATATACTTGCACTATCAAACATATCCTTATACAGAAACCTTGTTTAACAATTAACACCTGACTATAAAGGACTTCAAAGATGTTTCTTTTACAGACTTGATAGTCAATTGGGAGACTTGGATGAAGTAGCAAGTCCCTTTTTGTAATATTTCTCTCTTAATATATTCATTCAAATTTTCAAAAAACAAAAATTAACACCTAACTTTTAGGCCAAGAATTTTCGCAGTAAGTAGTAACGAGAGTATGCAAGTGCTTGTGGAATGCAATCAAGAGGAGATTAATGGACTAATCGTGTAATAAGTTCATCATTACTTTTGCCTTAAGACGTCTCGTAACATATGTGTAGCAACTCAAGTTGTATAATACTATAACGTATTCGACAAGAAGACCCTGTTACATCTTAATTTAAAGCATGAAGCACCAAACTCAAAGTATAACCGTACAAGAATATCAGAGCACACATCAAGTATTAAGGTAGTAGAACTGCTGTATGAGGAAGAATACTTGCTTGCTGTCTTGGTGTTCAGCTAAATCTCACAAACCAATAGCTCGAATTTCAGTGAGAAATACAAACTTAACTTCCCCGAGTTAAAAAGTGTGACTTCATGACTGATTTTCCCATTTCGTAAGATCTTTTTTCTACTGTGTCAACGAATGGTTTCTTTATGCAGTTGCACTGGATGATAACGGTTATTATTGTAGATAACTAATTACAGGTTTCAGAATGCACTTGCAAGAAATTGACATAAAACTCACACCTCAATAAGAATAGTTAATCAATCCTTGCAGAATCGAACAAGAGTTGCTCACATCATTGAAGGAAGAAATCCCCAACCTCACAAAAGCAAGCTTGTAAATTGTATTTAATGACTGGGTGATTCATATTTCTCTCATCCAACACTATTCATCTTAATATGACTAGCATTGTAAACCTCACCAAGGTGCTTCAATATAAAGACATGGAAGGAGAAGAACGATAGGATATTTAAGACAGGAACCAAGCAATAAAACATCTTGGAAGATGTACAACCCACGGTATTTCATTGGAGCTGAAAAACTTACTCGGCCTGAGTATAAATCTTATACCGGTTTCGTGCAAAAAGGTCGACCCTAGTGTCATAACATATAACCCAATCTGCATTTCCCTTTTGTAAATAGTTTTCTTTCAATATACTGATTCAAGTTTTAACAACAAAAACATTTTCCTTGATTTGTAGTCGGATGTATTCCTCCATTTGGAACACACTTCATTTTCTTGTACCAAATATTTCAGATTTAGTCTCTCCATGAAGCACCAACAAGAGGTTCTGATACCAGCAAGCATTATATAGCCAGCTACTGCTAGACAACAGAACGTGTGTTCTCTATGACTCTGCCTTCAACTGATGCTACCCCGAACACAAAAAACTCCAGTAAGTAAACGTAGCATAGTTTTAGTACACATGATTTGTAGTCAGAGTCTGCTGATTATCCCTATTAACCCATAGAATGCCTGATTACATCTCTTTCTCAAAATTATACTCTCAGTGAAACCTAAGAACTGGGTACATCAACCAGTTGTCCAGAGTGTTTGACATGTTTATGTCGCGAGAGTCATTAGTTAGTTTTTTTTAATTCGTCTTTTTATACTTAGTTTACTAAGCTTACAAGTTATATGCTTCTTTAGCCCATGATAACCTATATATTTAATAAGCTGTAAGGAGAGATTATTTATTCAGTCAGAAGCTACCCACAATACTAGTATACATTTAACATAAAGTATTAAGCACAGTAACCTTAGGAAATCCAAAGAAGGTTACATACTTTTATATTACAATACCAATAATGACGTATAACAGTGTAATCTTTTCACTAAATAGTGATTAACTGTGTGATGCAAACAGATTAACCAAGTTGAATAGATTGTTAGAGAAAAAACCAAGTTGAATAGAATTACCGCAGTATCTACAAGACCTTCACGCCCTCCCATAGTGTGGAAGAAAAACTCAGTCGCAGTCAAGCCAGTGTAGAATGAGTTAGCAACAAATCCTTTAGCCTGCAAGTTGAATAAGGCATAGGCATCAATGCTCCACAGTTTCAAATTCACTTAACTTGGAACTCATCCCATTCCAGAATGATATGTGGTCACTCAAAGACTTGAACAGATTCAGGTAAAGAAGATGTAAATATAACATTATAATGTCAATGTAGGAGCTCCTTTTCCGAATTATGTTTCAAGGGAAGCTTTACTGAAGCGTTGTTACTCCCGGAAGATATTTTGATACCACTGGTATAAGTTATTATGGGATAGATATTGTTGCACAAAACTATGTCGAAGTTCTAGAACTGTTTAAGTTGCACAGTACGCACATTATTTGAGAAACAAAAACAAGACCAATTATGTTATACTTATGAGGGTAATTTATTAACTTAGATCTTATTAATTTCTTGTCAAGTTTTTGATGGTGTTGTTACAAACTACAATTTGTTGAAATATATAGGTGTTTTTCATTAGGTAGAGGTGAATCCATTCAAAATCTACTTTGGGTATCCCAACAGCTAGGATCAGCCCCAAAAGTTCAAGCAACACTACAGTAAATAACCTAAACAGAATGCGGATGATCGAGACAAACTCTAAAGTCTAGAAAAGACGAATGAAGTATCTCTTAACCAACTTCTGGGGTGTTGTTAGGGTCATTACTGTGGATCACAAAACGTATGTCTTCCATAAGGGTCTGCAGTAAAACCACCATCTGCGCCACATGCCAACTATTTTTCGTCAGCAAAATGAATTTGGTTTGACCGTTCAATCTTATTTAAATTAAAACAAGTAAACCCTACGTGCCTTTTTCTTGTTGTTATCCTTCGTCTACTCCCTTCTATTTCTCCAAAATTGAAGTAGACATTAAGGAATCCCACAAAATCTGAGGAGAAGCAGCTATGGGCCAAGAACTACTACATGTTTGCATTTGCATACAGGGATCAAGGGATATAAACGATGCCAGAGGGAAAAACTTACATCAGGTTCTTTTGAGTTCCTACGGAAGTGAGGAAGACTCCGATCAATAAACCCATTGGGCGCACGGTTACCCCCGACTGATTGTTGACCGACACATGCAACCATCTGACTAATATTGATAGGAGACCCTTTAGATCCACATTGTGACATTATCAGAGGGCTATTCCTCCAATGTAGATCATTCATACAAACCTGAGACAAGTTTTAAAGCAAAAATCAGAGGGAAATCATGTAACTATGCAAAATCTATTTGCTGCAAGTAAGCTAGCTCCATTGACAAACAAAATTGATGGTACGCTAAAAAAATTGATAAATTAGATTCTGCTTCTGTGTAGGAAAATCTAGGAGGCAACCTAGCATAAAAGTCAATTATAGATACACAGAAAACTTAAAAGTAAGAATAAATGTGGTTGGTCAGTGATCTATCCAAAAGATAAAAACTATTGTGCCGCCAATATTAATAAAGAAAAAGTAAATAAATATTTACGTTTGCTGCTGCCTCTCTGATTTTATTAAGTTTGCCAGTTATCTCGGCTTCCAATGTTTGAGCAGCATCAGAACCTGGTTGAAGTTTAAGTTCCCCTTTGTTGTATTTCTGTATCAACTCATGACATTCATTATAACCCTTCTGAATCTCATGCACTTTGGACTTATTCAGACGTTCTCCCGGTTGAACATCATCAACGCCAATAGAGAAACCATGATTTCCAATCCAGCGTGCACTGCGTGCAAGATAATGATAAAGAGTATGAGCTTGTAAATGGAGTGCATGTCTTACAGGATAATTTGTTAACCTCAGTGTAAATTAAGACCATTACCTAACATGTATATGAATCAAACGATCCATGGTCGATAAATCCATATGGCCATAACCACAACAAATAAGATAACCAAAGAGATGGACAACAGAAATTTACCTGAGTTTTGCTAGACGATTCATACAAGCAGCTGCGGCATGTGTATTATAATCTCTAAGAAGAACGGAAAAAAGTCCATCCTTGTTGCCATTTCCTGAAGTTATGAAAAACAAAATAACAATATCAAACTCCAAGGTCTAGAACCAAGCAATATGTTATAGATGGAAACACTCAGATACAACCGGGCTGCATCAAGAGCAGTGTGCATGAAATATGGAGTGGTTTTCTGAAAATAGTCATTTTAGTTTAATGAGACCATTTCATTTCTTGAAATTTCCATCGTTTCTTCAGTCAATGAACTAATATAAAAGCGATTTCAAACGTTTCAAAAAAATATATAAAAGCGATTAGACAGTCTTTACGAAATATGTGTTAGTTACTTAGCAAAGCCCATGCCTGGAGTGGAGAATCGTTTCAACTTTCAAGAAACTCTATAAGTTTGAGGTGTCTTTAGGAATGAAGAGAAAACAGACAATAAAAGAATATGCTGATTTCAAAGATCTCAGTTTCTTCTTGACTCTTCCAGATATCCTTTTCTCTAGTTTGTAATTCTCCTCTTGATTGATCTTTCCTCTTCTTCTCCTTCGGATATCTCTCTTCAGAACCAATCTGTGCTAATTCCCGGTACCTGCTTTGCTGAACCTTTCCTTCTTATGATCTCAGAATTTACCTCCTCTGAGCTAACTCCTTTCTTCCGAACCACCTGTGCTTATTCCCCGCCCCTCCATCTCTGCTGGTTTATTTCTTCTCAGCTTCCATCTATTCTACCACCTTGTTTCTATTCTTCTTCAATCTCCTTGAAGTATTATTGAAGTTTATTAGGAACAAGTGACTCTTTGAAGCTCTAATGGCATTTTTATTTGATTTACATATGAAAAATGGACCAATGTCGAACAAATATATGCATTATTTCTAATTTAAATCATCTATCTACTCCTTACTGGTTCATAAACCCCACCAATAAATATTTGATTGCATAAATTGGTTTTCTCAAATTTTTTACTTACATTATCGATGCGTAGTTGTGAATCATTTAAAGCAACAGTATAATTCAACTACATTTTTTAGCAGTCTTAAAATGCTGATGTTACCTGTGGTATCGTAAACAGAAGAAAGAAGTTGGATCAATGCCTTCAAAAAGCAGAAGAAATAAATGGTTTTAAAGTGTCAAGAACAGGCAAAAGCATAAACCATCTACAGTTTGCTGATGATACTTTGTTTTTTATTGAAGAGGATCTGAACCAGGTTAGAAGACTAAGGGACATCCTCATTTGGTATGAAATTGCCCCAGGGTTAAAGGTAAACATGGAGAAATCTTAAATTATAAGGTCACTAAGGTAGGGGGAAGACAATTTAAACCATGAGTTAACTAAGGAATTTGGAGGCCAAGAGGGATCCTTACCTACATCATATTTAGGTCTGTCTCTAGGGGAGAGATACAAAGCTAAGCATATGTGGAACCCAGTCCTGGAAAGTGTTAATAAAAAGATGGCAGCTTGGAAGAATCATTTGCTCTCAAGAGGAGGAAAAATCACACTGATTAAGTCAGTTTTTCAAGCATTACCAGTTTAGTTCCTCTCTTTTTGCCATGCCTATGGGAATCCTCAAAGAGTTAGATAAAAAGATGTCTCTTTTCTTCGGGAAAGCACGAAGGAGCATAAAAGGCTACATTGGGTTGTTTGGAAATCAGTTTGCACCAGTCGCAAGAAAGGTGGCCTAGGCATCAAAAAGCTCTAGATCATGAATCGGGCACTTCTTATGAAGTGGATATGGAGGCTTGATCCGGAGCAGGGGAGCCTTTGGAGGGTTCTGATTGAAGAAAAATATGGAGACAACCCAAAGGACTGGTTTGTTGCTAGTAAAAGGTCAGCTTATGGGTGCAGTGTGTGGAAAGGAATCCAAATGCTAGCTCAAAATTTTCATAGGCTAACAAAACGGGAATTAAGGAATGGAGAGAATATTAAGTTCTGGTCAGATGTTTGGCTAGGAGACTCCACTCTTAGAGATAGATACCCGAAGATTTATGCTATTTCGTCTGATAAAGAAGCTTCAGTAGAGAGTTACTTCGATCAGGATCACAATCTTGGATGATCAGGATCACAAGCTTGGATGATCAGATCAAAAAGAAATCTAAATGACTGGGAAGTTTACTGATATGTTTCAATTTTGGGGGAGCTTCATCAAGTGAGACTTTCAGAAGGCCAAAACATCAGGATTTGGAAGACTCTCAAGACAAAATCAAGAAGATCAGATTATAGAGTCCAGTTTGAACAATCTTTTACGGAAGAAGGCAATCCCCCCTAGAGTTGGCTTCCTTTATGGGCAGTAGTCTTAAACAAAGTCCCAACTTTAGAGAACCTGAAACACAGAGGTTTTGTACTCCCAAATAGATGTATTATGTGTAGATGTGAAGAAGAATCCTCAGACCATCTTTTCCTTAGGTGTAAAGTATCCTCTGAGCTTTGGGATTACTTCACCAACTGTAAACGACATAGTATCAGGCATATGGTGGCTCATTGGGAAGGTCTTTAGAAGAGGAAAAAAAGACTTATGGCTTGGCATTTGATCCCGGCAGCTATCATTTGGAGCATCTGGAAGGACAGACACGATAAGACTTTCACGGAGGAAAATAGCTCGAGTTCAGTGGATATCGAAGATATTAAAGGAACGGTCTTCCTATGGTTAGGGAACGAGTCTTATAGAAATCTGTCTTTCACTGATGTAGTAGTGAATTGGGAGGCTTGGATGTCGTGAAATGTACGACTTTCATTAGCACCCCTTCTTTTATTTCTCTTCTTTTCTTTGCTTATACAATTTTTTCCCCTTTCTCTAAATATATCCATTCAAATTTTCACAAAAATCATAAACAGGCGTGTATATATTTCTTCCTTCATTAATTCGAAGTATTCAAAAAAACTACCTGTCAGGATATATAAGTTAAGATTTAAGAGAGATGGCTTTCTGGCGGTCAATTAGTATCAGAAGCGCAACGACATCCGCAGAAAGTCAGCATAAAAGTGGCTGCAGAATGTAAGGAATGTTGTTCTAGGAAAGACAATTTACAGTAGAGGGGAGAGGAAAACAGAGCGCACCTAAAGTAGCTTTGCCAAGTTGCCCAGAGATAAGTTCGCTGTTCCGGAAATAGACAAACCCATCATTTGGACACATTGTTTCTCCAGATTTACTATAACTTTTTTCTAGAAGCGTAAGATTCAAATAAACCTTCATATTAGCATGAGGACGAACTAGAACGCTGAATAGTTGTTTTCCAGTCCAAAGTTCTATTGGCTGTCAAATAACAAATCATTCAAATTACAACAAAATCCACATGAAGTGCAAAAGTAACAGAACTAAAAGATCAGCCTGTCGATCAATTTTCACGTAAGTGAGCCTGGTTAATGTCTCTATAGAACTCATGGAAGTAACTACCTTTCCCCACATGCTTACTACTTTCATGTTAGGCCACACATTACCAACTTTTTCTCACCTTAAGTAACGCTGGTGTTGGCAAATCAATACAATCCATTCCGTCACCCATATAGGAACACATAAGTGAAAAAGAAGCACGATCATAGAATGTATCCTTTCTCGTAATGAGAAAAGATGACGTTAGAAAGTCTTGAGTAGATGCAACCAAAATTTCTCCATTTTTTGGCGTACACAAGTTGTTTTGCACCTACAAAATAACCACATAATGATATATGGACAACCGAAAAAAAATTAACATATTAAACAACACATGATGTAAATATATATGTAATTCGTCTAACGAAAAACTGATGAAGAATATAATCACTTTTATACTTTAAATGGATGGGAACAGCATCGGATGCTGGTTCCTTAGAAAGCAATGTATCAAGTCTTTTCTGCATAGATGGAGTATCAAACTATAAAGGGTGGTGGCAACAGTAGTTATCGGTTAGACAATCATCATTTTGAATGTTGATCGTCTCCCTAACTAGTACTGACATTAATAAACCTCCTACACTGTCAGGAGTAGATATCTGTGAGACAATCATCATTTCGAATGTTGATTGTCAAGAGTAGTTATCTGTTACCTAATCATCATCTTGAATGGCATCGAGTCCCTAACTAGCACTGACATCAATAAACTTCTTACATTGATAGTAATCGATGTGCATGGAAACCCAAAGATGACTAGCTAGGTTGGCTACAATAAAGAAATTGCTATTTTGTGTTTTTTATTTTGTTTTATTTTATTTTATTTATTTTGTATCTTCTTCTTTCGGAAAGGAGCCACTGTGTATATTCATATCAGAACATTAAGGGTACAAGTTACTAGATTATGAAGGTTACATTTAGCTTTAAAATCAAATCTATTTAATCTTTACTAAAGTCAGCGCAACAAGCACACAAAATAAACAACACTTATATAGCAAGCAGAACAACCACCGAACCGTACGTCTAAGCAGAAAAATTTAGCAGCATTTACCCCCATCAGCATGAGAGCCTCAGTGCGGGCCTCTTCTGTTTGTGGAACATGCATATTCATCTCATCTCCATCAAAGTCGGCATTATACGGGTTACAAACAGATTCGTTGAACCGCAATGTTCTCCAAGGCATTATCTTAGCCTAAAAGCATAACAAAGGAAAATATATTTTTATACAAATATATGAATATATATACCACATAAGTAAAAGGAAGTGGAAGGACAAAATGCAACATTTAAATCATAAGCCGGCAGAGAATACCCTGTGCGACATGATTGACATCCGATGCAAGCTTGGTTGTCGGTTAAACAGAACAACATCCCCATCTTCCAGATGCCTTTCTACTATACAACCATAGTTCAGATTATCAGCATGATATTTCCTTGCATATTTCAAGTTCCTGCAGAAGGATTGGGATTCAAGAACGTATAAAAACCAAAAGAAAAACAGTGAAACGGAAACAGCGAGGATAATGGTAAACACTTTATATTTGGTAACTAAACAACGATAATAACAGTAGCAATCAGCACGTACACAAGATGACCATCAAGAAGTGTGAGATAATTTGCTCCGGGGTACTTATTAGGCCCATTAAGGACACATTTCCTCAACTTTTCTATGTTGTGGCGAGATACTCGCTCAGGAAATGTCAAAATCTTAGCCATCAAGATAGGTATACCCACCTTCAACAACCAAAAACCAAGGGGAAGACCAAGTCAGGACATCATATGACAACATGAACAAAAGAGGGAAAAGGAAAACAACTAACAACACGAAAGAGGGATAAAGCTTTAAAACAGTAGGGACCTCTGTAATTTTAAGATTAGGATCAGGTGAAATAACAGTTCTGCCAGTATATTCAACACGCTTTCCACTTAAGTTCCCGCGGAAACGTCCCGTTTTCCCCTTGAGACGCTGCATAAATCCACGTAATGGTCTACTTGGCTGCATACTTGGCGGGACACCACGCACATCACTATTTATATACTGTGCAACCTCAACTTGCAGTAATTCCCAACTAGACTGCAGAGAATCAAATTTAGCATTCCATCATTTAAATACATTAACTGGGAAAAGGAGTACAAGAACTTATATCATTTTTGGCCTTTACCAATTTAATTCTAAAGACAAAGTAGGCACAGTAGAAAAATATGTACATAACAGCCATATATATCTAATGTATCACAGATCTTATGCATTAAAAGAAATGAAAAGGCTAGAAGGCAAAGCATTCATCTGCTAACAAAGACCTTTGATTCAAAGAATGTAAGAAAGTAAATCTGAAGGTGTTTAAGTGTTAGCTTCTCATGAACTGAAGCTATAACTGAACTGGCATGAGTTCATCATAGAGGATGAATTTGGATTACAGATAACCATGCCTTCTAGCCTACAATACTTGCTTCCTTTTTTCTTAAAAAATTAAAATGGCTGCATTGTCTTTACAAGACAGTTATGTTTGGGGTTTCGTTGAGGACCTTGAGGTATAAGCAACCAGCATGCTGGTGGTCCAGGGACATGCTAACCAAATCACTCATATTAGATTCTAGAATATTAGTCCTGCATTGCTCCATCATCATCTTCTCCTAGTGATGCAAATGGTTTTACTATTTTAGACTCCAATGCTTGGGATACCATGGATGGAAACTATTTAACCAATAACGACACTCCCCCTTTTCTCTAAATTCCTCTGATGTTTTTTCAAGAGACATAGATATATGTATATGAAAAGGACCACTCTGCACAGCTTTCCTGGCTCTGAAGTGCTGAATTTCATTTAGGATGATACCATGTATATAATAACATTTTTTTGTCAGGGATCACCTTATCCTTTAAGAGCAGTAGCATAAAAAGATATAACCTTGTGAAATAGGATTCTCAATGAACGAAAGGTGTATAAACTAGAAGAGATTAGCAATATCTTTAGGGAACTCCTAGGAAAAAGCATCTGACGAGTCCTTATCAGATATTTGTCTCACAAGTGATGAGTCAATATTCATCAACAACAAAAAAACCCTTTTAAGAAATAACTTACAATTAGAAAGCAAAATGCTAAAAGGAAATGCAACCATGCAACAAACTAAATTGTACCAAATACGTGGATACGGGAGCCATGCACTGCAAGTCGTGGCGAAGACTGGTATTCGTTTGAATAATTGTACTTAGTCTAGAAGTGATGTCATCTTCATTACTGCATCCAAACATATAGACAAAATTGTCACTAACAAAGTGAGCATAAGCTTTGTCATTAACAAAGTGAACCAGTGAAGCGAATACATCATGAGCATTCATGGTCGGACACAATCGGGAAAACTATGTCACTGACCTAATTTTTCCTCCATCCGAGAAAACAGAGGGGCGAAGAGCTGTAGGTGGGATTGCAATGTCTGTTACAATGAGTTTTTCAGGCCTATCACTAACATAGAGTAGTTCACAGTCCTGCAACATCACATAAAAACATTGATAAAAATGAAAAACTTGCATGGATAATAAAATAGAAGGCTACTGCATCCTGAAATATCTGTTTTTTATTAGAAGAATTGACTTATATCACTTTTTATAATTATAAAATCTTTCGCCATTTTTTATGAAAGAATCATAAGTAGGAGCATTACCTCATCCGGAATTCTTTTAAAAAGGGAAAGAACTCTGACAGGGTTGAGAACTTGAACTACTTGAAAGGGTGACTTGGACTCTTTTGTGTGAGAAATTGCTTTTTTGCAATCATCCAACGTCCCATCAAGAATTTTTGAGCGATCGTGAACAATAGCCAAGATGGATCCTGCCTTTTTTACCTTACCTGCAATGCGACATGAAAGCATAAGAATCAGTTACTACAAGGTCATCTTCAAAATAATGGCCAGTGCCAGCAAAAAAAGCCAAGAAGGAACTGGTTCACACATTCTCAAGTTTCAAGTTATTCAGCATTTGCCTGTTTAAGAACGAAGTCTAGGGTTAGCTAAAGAAAAAACAGCCATTAAGAGAATAACATGTGACCAAGTTTTTGCTTGTTACACCCAATGAATAGCATATTTAGAAAAAATTGGATAAAAATGCAGTAACACAACAAATGAAATTGGCTAAACAAGTAACATTAATTAAACCATCCCACAAGTGTATCTAAAATCACGATAAACAATATCACAACCTTCACCTCCTCTAAGCCCAGATTGCCCAGGTTTTGTGTTAAAGAGACTTCAACATAAACAAGAACGAAAAAAAAAAATGATTCACAGAGATAAAAGAGTGCCAAAGTTGTTTCCTCCGCTTTAGTACTCGCTATCTAGAAGCAAATCCAATGACGTAGCCAGTAATTATACTGATCTATTACATAGAATGCATCCAATATATCATATCTAATTAATAATGTGACAAAGGAGCAGTAAGTGGTATGCTGTTTAAAAGTAAACCAAACTATGACCGTTATATTTGCAATTGAGAAAATAAACAGGAATTCTTTATTGGAAGATGTAGGTGTCCACTCGATATAATTGCACTGAGCTCAATGCAACAAGTAAAAATAAACTACAATGTTCATATGAAATTAGCTCAAATACTCAGCAGAGAGACAAATACAGTCAACCAGATAAGATATAATGTAGATCATTGGAATGAACCAAAAATGACTTTAACCTAAATCCCAATCTAATAGAAAACTCTAAATTAACTATTCAAGTACAAAGTAACTAAAAAGAAGTTTAGCAACAAAATTTAGTTCTTTCATTGAACTACAAAAATATAAAAACGAATTAAGGCTTCTCCATTCTTAAAGCTCTTATAACCAAACTGCCAATAAGGTGTTCAAGTAGGAAATAGTAAGTGACTTCCTAGTCTATCACTTCAATAGGAACAATAACTGTGTCTCTAGCGAGAATTAAAATTAGAGCGTCAATAAAACAAGACATACTCATACTTAAACACTCAAAGCCAATGTCTTAAAATTGGGTAGATGTGCCCTCTAGTCGAGGCGGTCTGTTCTCGCCTCGAGGAGTACGCATCTACAGAATAGGAAAAAAAAACTTACAGGCATCGTTTAAGTTTATGCACCATACGAAGTAACAACAATGAAGGAGCCTTACGGGTGCAGTGTGTGGAAAGGCATAGCAGCAAAGGCAAAGGATTTTAACAAACTCAGTACGTGGAGTTTAGGTAACGGGGAGACATCTTAGCTTCCGGAGTGATATCGGGTGCAATACAATCCCCCTTAAGGATCGATTCCCAACAATATACCACATAGCTCTGAATAAAGAAGCATGTGTGTGTGATATGTTCAATGGGCAGCATCAAGCTTGGGATCTGGTTTGTAGAAGACACTTGGATGACTAGGAAATACCCATTTATTCGCACCTTCTTAGGATCTTGGAGCCCATCATTCCAAACGTAGACCAGGAAGACACCAAAGTTTGGCTGTTCGAAGAGAAGGGCAGCTTTTAGGTAAGTCAGCGCTATAGTAGGCTTTTTTTTTTTTTTTGTTGAACTAGCGCTATAGTAGGCTTGTTCCAGTGGAGCCGGATCGGCAATTTAATGTTATAGCTAAAGTCATATGGTCTCCAAGCATTCCCACGAGGGCAGTTTTTGTGTGTAGGCAGCAGTCTTAGATAAAATTCCAACTATCAATAACCTTCGAAGGCGTGGTATGATCCTTCCAAGTAGATGTGTCTGCTGTAGAGATCAGAATGAATCTTCGAAACATCTGTTCATTCACTGTGTTACTGCTTCCATGTTATGGAATTACTTCGCGAGGGCTTGCAAGATCCAGTGGTGCGCCCCGAGATCGATTGCGGATATTCTGGAGCAATGGATTAGGCTGGGAGGGGAGAAAGCTAAAAAAGTATTTTGGGCCCTAATTCCAAGTGCTATCGTTTGGTCTATTTGGAAGTTTAGAAACTCGGTGTTTTAAGGTGGGTACTGTGAATAGCAACCTCGAGGTTGAAGTTATCCTACGCACTTTGTTTCATTGGTTAGGAATTTTCAGTGGGCTAAAAGTCTTACATATTTGGATTTTATATTACATTGGTGGAACTTTATGAATAATTGTGTCCTTCAGTCCTCCCCTTCGCTCTCGTTCCTGTAATTCTTCTTTCTCAATATTAATTCAAATTATTCAAAAAAAAAATGTTTATTGTTTGTTATAAAGTTAAGTCTTTATGTTATTGTAGTGAAGTGAAAAAGACCATACTATCTACTTTTTGGACATATGTGTGATATCATTTCTTTTCCTAAAAGCATTAGTGTATGCCTTCTGCGCGTCGAGGAATACGCCTCAAGGTAGTGCTTCGCTTTTTCAGAGCAACCCGCCTTGAGGCACGAAAACAATTCTTAAAGCATCTCTCAAAGCTACTAATAAACTCCTATCAAAACGATCATTACTTAAAGTAGGCCATTTATACTCTAAATAAAAAAAGGATTGCATAATTTGGAACTGCGAATATAAAGTACGGCAAAGCAAGTCGGAAACTAATTCTCTTAGTAGACAGTATAGACCACGGTATGGTTAGGCATGTATAATAAGGTGGAAACCTATAGAAGATCAAGTAAGTTGAAGGTGGGAAACGGTAGCAACATTCTTGCTTGGAGAGATGTTTGGTGTTCAATTAGACAGATCTATATCGAGTTTCCTACCTCTTTACACAATTACACTTGCCATTAACCAAGATGCAAAAGTAATAGAGTGCTATGATAGAGTGTGAGATCAAGTATCGTGAAATATCAAATTCAGACGCAACTTTAAGGATAATATTTTGGAGCAATCATTGATGGTCAAGGGTAGACAAAAAGGTTGGATTCCAACGGATGATGAGTCCTCTGTCTGTCAAATCTTGCAATTTTGCTATTACCAATCAAGGGTGGGTTGAGGAAAGTGCAAAGATGATATGGTGTAAAGTGACTCTCCTAGAGTTAATTAGCTAGTTTGGGCTATCTCCTTGATGAAGAACCCTACTACGGATAACTAGGCTCACCGTGGAGCGATGAGGGTGAACTGGTGCCGCACGTGCAAAAACAACTAAGGGAGTACTTCGCACTTCTTGCTATATTATCCTGTGAGTATCGGTATTCGGGTCATTTTTATAGTTTTTTCAAAGTATGTTGGGTATTGCCGAGTCTATCAACGATTTGTTGCTACAAGGGGGTAATGTCAAATTTCCAGGAAAGGTTAAGCCTATATGAAAGCTCTTCTCCATGTCATCATTTGGAGAATTTTGGAACTCGGATGACACCGAACAAAGCAGCTTTTAAGGAGAGATTGGCCTCAGTAAGGTTGTTTAATATTTTAGTCTGCGCGACCTTCTTTCTCTGGTCAAGGGGGAGGAATGAGCAAAATGTATAGCACTTATTGAGTTCATGGTGTCTTCAGAAGCTTAAATTGCAACATTATAATTTTTGTGCTCCTCCACAAGTTGGTCGCTCTAAGATGAGTGCCTCACCTCCTAGGGTCCTTGGATTATTTTTTGGGGCTTGTTACTCTTTCATCATGTTTGATTAGCACTTGTCCTAAGGGAACAAGAAAACGTTTTCTCTAAAAATAAAATTTTGTTTGTTTGATAGACAATTTAGTGAAACAAAAGGTTTCTTCACGTGACTAAATTTTCTTCATTTCTCTAAAATTAAGGACTATTACCCGTGTCTCCCACAAGAATCTATTTCTACGAGAGAACTCATCTTTGGCTGACTTCAATAACAAATGGTTAAAAATGAAAAAATGACTTTCTCCTCTATTTCCACTTGCTTTTTTTTGAAAAGTTTGAATTAATGTTTATTGAAAGGAAGGAAAGGAATAAAAAAATATTGAAGAGTACTTATGAATTACAAGTAATAATAATTTTCAATCTCTTTCTTCAACAAATAATAAATTTTGTTCTTTTACAAACTCGGACAACAAGGATCACTGTGAAGAACGATCTGTCATTGATCATTTCTTTCGAAAGAACTCGATCTGGAAATGAAAGATCACTAGGTCACTCCTATTTTATAAGGCAATCACTCTAACCTTTTGAATTATTTCTCTTCATAATCTAAATCGAAAGTATTCCTCTCTTTCTTTCAAACTCTTTATCTGTCACGAAATTATTTAAAGACTGCACTAGGGAAGAAGCGTCAGAATGGGAAATCAGCTCCTCTGCAACCATTGACAATCATACAGAGAAACCATACATATATATATATGTATATTAGTGTGTACATATATATATATATATATATATATATATATATATATATTCGTAACCTAAATCAGAACTTGTTTATCTTCCAGAATGTTCACAGGATACAAAGTTCGATTCAGTGCAGCATCCAATGAAATTTGGAGAATGTTGTCTAGACGATATCATTCCAATTAAGATAAAATCCTCTGATCTTATCTTGCGGATTCAAATGAAAGCTCAATCATATGAGGAAAAGAAATATGCAAATATACTCGACAAAAAGAATTTACAGGGAATCGGATATGCTGGTGCAGCAGTGATTCATGTTAGTCTTTCAAAATGATGGATTTGCAAGGATGAGTTTGAAGAAGATGATGGTGATTCCGACAAGTAATTTGTAGAGTAAAACAAACAAGGGAAAATAGAGAAAATGCTTATACAGAAAGTCTTCGTTAGAGAAAATGTTTCTATTTTTCCGTTCTCC
Organism: Eschscholzia californica subsp. californica; assembly: GCA_002897215.1. Classification (NCBI taxonomy): domain Eukaryota; kingdom Viridiplantae; phylum Streptophyta; class Magnoliopsida; order Ranunculales; family Papaveraceae; genus Eschscholzia; species Eschscholzia californica. The sequence goes on along the minus strand of BEHA01002874.1, from coordinate 669,595 downwards.
AAGTTGCAACCAAACACAACCTAAAAGGATTCCCTGGCCTCTAGAGGCATTTTATTAGAGCTTGTATAGTTTTCTTTTTTCTATATATTCATTTGAAGATTCAAAACGAAAAAGAAATTTTATAAACTGCAAGTCTAGAATTTAGAAGCAGCAAAACGGGTCTTAATTATATAAAGTTGATAAAGCAACAAATTAAAAGTAGAAGAGAGAAACCTAACCGTTCGTATATCCACATCTTCTGCATTTATCTTTACACTTTTTCATTATTATTTTAACCATGTTAGTCTTTTGCAAAGCATCCATTCTCGGGCCTCTCATCTTCCTTAAATAATCTCTATGGTCTCTATCCAAGAGAAGTATGCGCGAGCAAGACTGTTAAGAAATGTATCAGTAGTTGTTTATCATTGCATCAAGTATCAACAACTCATAACAGAATCAGACAGTAACTAGTAACATTACAATTTCTGCATAAAAAAAGTACAGGACTCGAGAAAGTTCTCAACAGGTTTAAACAACAAGGGGGTAATACAAGGTTGAGAAGATTCTTCGAGAAAAGATACACGAAATTGTATATTTGTACCTTACATATGCACTTTAGGATTTGTAGTATAGAGCCAAAGTAGCCAATGTTGAAAACCGGGAGGACGAGACTCAAATATCCAAAGTGCCCTGGACAGTCTGCAAATTTCCCATTGCATGTTTCACATATAAGATTCTTGTTTGGAGGACCCTATAAAACAAATTGAAACATTAAGGGTGTACTAAAAATTTTAACACAATAAGCGAAAGTAAACATAGCAGTTTTGAGACAAATGAACATCCTCAATTAAACAAAATATAAGGCATTAGATCATCCGAGTTTTTTGATGACAAAGGACTCCAAGACTTCTTACATGTCATTGACACGTCGTGAAGATAGAACGTGACTGGTATGAGCACATTAACCGCCATAAACATTTAAACACAACACTTGGACCCTTAAAAGTCATCATAAATAACTAAAAGCCCATCTACAGTACCTTTATTATTTTCCAATAATTAACATGGGATAAATCTTGGGGATAATCCAATTCCACCAAGACTCGAACCCGTCAGCTCTGGGACTTAAGAGGGAGATGCAAACCAATGGACCAAAGGCCCATTTGCGTTCATCATAGTCGTTGGAAATAAGAATCTAATGAGATAAACCTCCAAGAAAATGACGGATTTCACCTTACCGAATTCATACATTTTGTATAGTATAATGTGATATCATGTTTGACTTTTGAAACTCTCTAGGTCCTCGTAATTACGCAATACTTTCTAGTACCCATCTCAAACAGTTCAATTTGTATTTCAAATTGTCGTTAAGAACTTCAATTGCAATTTCTACCAGTTCCGGGAGGAGGTACCAAAAACAGACATTTATCCCAGAGATAAATTTTATGGTTAAGCAATTACTTCATTCAGATAAAGAAATTCAAAAAGATTAAAAGTAATGAACTAATTCAATCTAGTTGAACAAAATGGGAAGAAAAATACCAAATGAAGATCAAGTAATCCATTTACTATTGGCTTCTTATCGATACCATAGTAACGATTATTCCATACTTGAACCTCTGAAGCCTTTCTTATTTCATCTCCAGATAACATTGAAAATTTTATGCTTTTACTGCAAAAGTAACAATTTGATGAAGAATTGAAGTGTCAAATACATAAAAAAGAAAACGAATATGATTCAGAGTTCATAAGAATTGAGTAAAAAACAATGAAAACTTCGATTAACAGGTTCTTACATTTTTCTGGGACCAACATCCTCAACGTAAGGCTCCTTGGTAAATTTGATTACGTTTGTCTTTTGCTCAGGTTCCATATCTGAGAGAATAACTGAATAACAACGAAAACTAAAAGACTGAATCAACTATTCTGAACGAGAGTTTGATTGTTCGATCAAAATCAAAAGAGATGATGAAAATCAAAATATTTGCAGTCTGAGAGAATAAAAACCAGACCAAAATTGTGAAAGAACATACCTTCAAGCTTTTAAAAAAAATCAAATTTTCTTCTTCCTATTTCAGTCGATATCTTCTATTTCTTCTGATTAAATCTCAATTTCTTTTCCATTTAAATAGTAATCATCTTCTCCACTTAATAGTTATTATCAAACTTGAAGAGATTCGGCTTTGATTTCAAAACCTAGAAATAGAGAATGAGAAAACCCTAATTCTATTTTGGGGAAGACGAGTGAAACTCAGCACAGTTTTGAAATGAAGGACCACCGAAATGAAACTGCGCGCGAACTAAAACCCTAAAACCTTCAAAACCGGAGGTGGGTGACGTGAAATGCGAACGTGCTGCTACAAAACCGCGGAACTGGAGATATATAGCGGTAGTTTGAAGGTTAGTTCGTTGATGTGGGAGTATGACTGTATGAGAGTATCTAGTTACCACTGACAAAAACTCTGCCGAAGCGTGTGAGTTGCCTGGCTGCTGGAGTCATCGACGGTCTAATCCCACATCAACCAACAATCCAAACTACTTTGCGGGCATGATGAGGGCATCTATCCTCGGACTGTCTAATCCAGATAAGAAGTACTCTCAGATTGTCCAGTCGGAGTGGTCTTGGATTGTCCAGTCCGAGATTGATCACTCCATGACCTTGCTTATGGTCTCGGATTGTCTAGACCAAAACTTTACCTATGATTTCGTACTATCCAATTTAAGATATCTCGAATTGATACGAGTCTGAAACATTAAAAAAAAAAATTAGACTTGATAAACTCGTAAATCACTCCAAATCACCACCGATTGATAAACAAGTTGGGCTATGAAAACAACAGTGAAGTTGTATCATGGTGGTTCTACTAATTGCTCCTTCACATTGCCTAGGTACTTATACTAGTAGTGTATGCAACTGATTTAGGTTGTGTTTAACGCATAAAAATGTTTGCGATTATCATAAGCAACTATTGTGTTTTGTACATTGTAATACATTAAACAATTACATTTTATTTGAATAAAAATTTCTCTTAAGGAAAAATGTCAAATTGAAGTTGGTATAATTTATTTATATCTTCATATAGGTTCAAAATGATACTTTTACCCATTAATATGATTATCTTTATGTTGTCAAAATGACATTTTAACTTTATGTTGTCGTGCACCACTCTTTGGCGTAACGGTTGGAGACCCCTCTTAAGTCCATGAGGTTGTGGGATTGAGTCTCGGTGGAAGTCGTTTGCCATCAATATTTATCCCATGTAATTTACGCTATAAATGATGTTTCAATGTCTTGTAATGACTATCGTAGTCGATTTCTCAAAAAAAAAAGAAATTATGTCGTCAAAATTTCAATGCCTTGTAATGACTGTAGTCAAATTGACATTTTATTCTGATATTGTCAAAATACCATTCTTACCCTCGTACGATACCAAAGTAACATTTTTACCCTTATGTGACCCGAATGACAATCTTACCCTTATCTTGTAAAAATAATAAATTTACCTTTTTATATTAAAATTGCATTTTTACTCTTTTATGTTGATAAAATACTTTCAGAAGTTGTCTGAATAACAATTTACTCTTGTATATCAGCATATTTACATTTTTGTTTGTTGTATTAAGAGATGACATTCTTAGTCTTAAGTTATCGAAGTGTCATTTTTATAAATGTGTAATTTTAACAACATAAGGGTACAAATGTCATGTAGGAGTAAAAAATGTAGTTTTGACAACGTAAGAGTAAAAATGTCATTTTGGTGACATAAGGGTAAAAATGTCATTTTAAATACATAAAGGATAAATAAAAACTTTTAATTGAATATTATGTCAGTACGAGTTAGTTGTTAACCAAATAACATAATTTGTGATTCCACAGAATAATGAATGTCAACCAACGAAAGAACTCTTATTTCTACGAAATTTATTTCATGAAAGACTTTCCATGATCTTTGTTTTCATGAAATTATTTCTCTGATACCACACACAACCTATTAGCAATTTAATGTTTTTTCAGATATTCATTACGATAGTCATTACAAAAGCATTAATACATCATTACGATATGATAAGCACGATAACTGCTGAATTTAAACTCTTACAGAAACGGACTTAAAGGCCAACTAAATTACTAGTATAAAGGCTATCTAACTACTTTATTGATAGTCAAGTTCAATAAATCATAGATTTACACTTCCATGGGATCGACTCTGAGACCTCTGTATTGTGGACTAATTTAATGGTAGCTTAAAGAATTATTTAATAATAATTTTTACACAGAGGTATTATGAGGAATTGCGAATCACAAAGCCACCATTTTCTAGATTTGCTACTATCAGGGAGAATCCTCATCTCCTTTGAGCCAAATAAAAAAAATTAGAATGTGCATTCACACGTGGCCTCAGCCTTCTGTAAATCACATTCCATTCCCACCCGATCCCCGCGGCTAGGGCTGGGAAAACGGTCCGGAAACCCGGGATCCGGCCCGTTCGGCCCGGACCGAAATGACCCGCAGACCGACATGTACCCGAGCCGGGCTTACCCGGCCCGAGAAGATCGGGCTAATAGGGGGGGCCTCGGACAGGCACCCAATTCCGAGTCCCGGCCCGTTTGGTCCGTCCGACACCCGAGCCCGCTGGAGAGCCCGATAGAAAACTCACGATCCGTGTGGACTGGTTTAGATCCAACGGGGTAGATAGGGCATCTCTTAGTATTATATCTCAGCCGTTGGATCAAGTTGCCCCTTCATTTCTTATAAAACCCCTCTTCAACCAGAAACCCTAACAGCTAACCCTAAATAATCTCTCTCTCCGCCTCTCTCTCTAACTCAGACAGAAACCACTACTAACCCTAAATCACTTACAACTTCATCTCATCTAATCTAATGTGTTCTTCTTTTCCTAAGGATTTCGATTTCTGAAGATCCCTTTCTTACTCTTTTTTTCCCCTCGAGAATTAGGGTTATTATTGTTAGTTTTAGGAATGAAAAGATGGAAGGATTTGGTAAACAGGGGGTTGGAATTCATGAAACTTTTAATCTAAGCAATTTCGCAGAGAGTTCTTCAGGTGATATCTTTTTCTTCTTAACTAGGTCTTTGTGTTTATATTAATAACTTCATAGATCTGGTTCGGATATACAGGAATTTGCTTGGGTTTTATTCGAATTGTTTTCTATCTGTTTTTATTTTTTATTTTTCACTGTTGGATCGAGTTAGGGCTTGTGGATGGGTGGTTCTTGAGTTTGACTTTGATGAACATCATTTTATACTATGGATGATGATAAGTTAGACAGTTTTTGTGTTGACTGAGCAACTAATAAATATAAAGAAGAATGAAATATTGAAACTTTTTTTATTTTGATTTTTCTCAACAAAGAAAGTTACTAATGTTTGTGAATCCGTGTCTGTTTTCAAGAATTTAAACTTGAGGAAGATTGAGTTAGATTAATTTCAATTGTTTTAACCGACCCAATAAACAATTTTTGTTTGTGGGTAAGATTTGGTCCGTTTTAGTGATAATGAATGATCATGGTGGCTCTCTGTTCTTCTTTTATCCATCTTTTTTTTCTTTCTTTGTTTGAATTATTTTCATTAGGCTTAATTAGGTTTTTGTTATCTTTGATTAGTTTAAGTAATCTATCTAATGCTGTCACTTAAGTGTAAGATCTTATATGACCCACAATTTGGATTCTTAAGATCCTCTAAAGTTGGAAGTAACCTATCAAATTAGCTTCAACTTGGAGATTATGAAATTTTTCTAGTACTTTTTAGCATTAGTCTCTGAAAGTGCAGGGGTTTGTGTTTGAATTATTTTCATGTTTTTTTTTATTTAGGGTTTGTGTTTAAATGATTTTCTTAATGTTTTCTATTAATTCAGGAGCACTGTTTGATGCATCACAATATCCATTCTACGTTGTGGAGGAAGTTGAATGGGGAGGTTAAGAAGAGGATGATGTTGATGCCCTATCTGTTTTTTAAGCTTTAATTTGTAAATTTAGAGCAGATATGTAATTAAGTAATTTAGACCAGATATATGTATTTTAAGTTTTAATTGGTTTTTTTTTTTTTAATATTTCTTACGTCACAAAAACCCGAGCCCGTCCAGCCCGAGCCCGTTGGAACCCGCTCGGGCAGTCGGGCTCGGACGGGCTACGGTCTCTTATAGTGAGTGTTTGGTCCGGCCCGATCCGCCCGACTCCCTATCGTGGGCTCCCCTTATCCGAGCCCGATCCGCCCGAGTCCGGTTCATAGTTGCCCGAGCCCGTCCGAACCCGCCCGATTCCCACCCCTACCCGCGGCCCTAACATGGCTTCTTCTCGTTGTGATAAAAATCGCTCTTTTTATGCAAGAATAACACTAGGATACCGTTACGCAACCGATTTAACGTTTTTAAAACACAAATAAAAGCAATTTTACTCATGGAAGTCAAAACCAGAATGGCAGTAGTGGGTGTCACTCTCACTCCGAAGTTCATCGCACTCTACAACACAAGACCTTCATCTTCTTCATACAAAATCGTGGGGGGTTTTAGAAGCAGTAAAAAGAACTCCTCCTCCTCCTCCGTCGTCATGGCGAATACCAACAACACAATCAGAATAGCTGCTGCTCAAATGACCTCCATTAACGACCTCGTTTCTAATTTCAATACCTGTTCTTCTCTCGTTAAGGTAATATTTTCTTTCTCTTCTTGATATCCAATGATCAAATCCTTAAATCTTTAGCTACCCATTTAAATAAAAGAGTCATAAATCTACCTCGATTCATTGCTCTCAAATCATATGGAGTACTGGAAATTATGTACTTCTAGGGGTAAATGTTTCCATTTTCAGGGTTTGGGTAAGTTCGATCAGCGTTTTGAGATTGATTTATTAGCCTGGTTTTGGTCAGAATTCGATTTGTAACTCTGATTCAGACCCAGAGTAGTAGGTCAACGATTTAAATTGTTCCGATTATTGGGTAGATTAGGGTATTATTTGTTTGTGATATCTGACTTGTCTGAATGGCTGGTTCGAGTTGATTTTGGGTATGTTTGATTCAGACGAGTCAGACTCACAATGAGAAAGGAAGGTCAGATAAATTTGTTTCGAAGAATTCAACAACATTAATTCGTGAAATACCGAAAGCTTTTGGGCGTGTTTCGGGTGGAATACTTTGTGTTATTAGACTTAAATAAACGTAGCAGCGGAAACTATAATTAACACCTTAAGATCGTTATTCTTGATAAAACACATTTCAAGTTGCCCCAATTGCACCATAATGCCAATTAGGCTTTATTATATAATATCTTTCACTGATATTGAGCTTTTTAATAATACAATCAAGATATATCAGTAAGTCGAGGAGTAGCTCGTGATCAACTGATTACTTATCAACAAAATGGGTCGAAGTGCCAAACTAGAAGACGAAAATTTATTTGAATTCTCAACTTAATCTTTATTTTTGATTATCTTGAACCATATTGAGTTATATAGTTGTTGTCCCACTATTCAAAAGTTATAAAATGAGCTTTTTGAAGGAAGCAGTTGTCGCTGGAGCGAAATTGCTTTGTTTACCAGAAAACTTCTCTTATGTGGGTGCCAAAGATGGAGACAGTATGAAGATCGCGGAAACTCTAGATGGACCACTAATGCAAAAATATTGCACCCTTGCCAGGTTAACCCTTTGACACCAATTGTTAAAGAGTATGATAGTGAAGATTTCATTATCCATTTTTAACTCGTGATTTTGCATTTCGTTCATCATAGAGATTCCAAAATTTGGTTGTCCCTTGGAGGGTTTCAAGAGAAAGGGCCCGAGGACACGCATTTGTCCAACACCCATGTTTTAATTGATGATACTGGAAACATCAGAAGCACATATCGGAAGATACACCTGTAAGAAATATTTCATCTTTTAAAAGTACTTGCCATTGGTTGATAGTTTTACCACTAATACAATATCAACTGAAATTCGTCTCCCCCGATAGTATCAACTGTCATCTAGTCATACTGTCATATAATGGGGGAATTTTCTTCACTTGTTTATGACTTAACGTTCTTGCCAAAATTTTGAACCGTTTTATTGTCATTCTAAATCATGCTTATTATATAAGTTTTCCTAAGAAGGATATATGGTCCAAGTAAATGGTTATACTTTTAATTCTATCCTCTATCAGAGTAGGTTCCTTCATAAACAACGATAGTAATAAGCGGATGCTTTGACGTCATTCTTTTACAACAATTATATAGCTCAAATTAGTTATTTATTGTCGTTCCTAGTGTGATTTGAGCAGTTCATATACAAAACAGAAATCACATGATGAGTGATTGGAAATGTTTAGTTCTTTTCTCATAGTTATTTTGCACACTGAACTGTAAAATCCGACAACTAACAAATAGCTTTTATTTTAAGGTTTGATGTGTCTGTTCCTGGAGGAGCTGTTTACAAAGAGAGTAGTTTTACAAAAGCAGGTGAGCAATGGGTATAAATAAAAAATATTAGATTGATTAAATCTGGTCTTGCTGTAAATTTTTTTTATCTTCTGAACTACCTCACTGTAACTTTAACTGTGCCAAAAATCATTTTGAGGAATATAAATGAGGACCTTAACTCCCATCTTGTGTAACATAATATCGGACCAATGGTATAGTGAAGGCCTAATTGACCTGACGTCGGGTGGTGACTCTACCGTGCTGGCAAATTTCCACCCGACGTCAGGGTTACCTAGCTTAAAAGTTTTGTAGTTATATAGTTATTTCATAATTTAATGAGTTAGCTCTGGGAATATGATATTTATGTTAACAAGACATATCTTTAGGGCCTAAACTGTCTTGTGCTTGTTCTATATCACATGTAAGAATGAAAAGGATGACTTTTTCCATCTCTTCTACACTATGAATGTTTCCATCTGTATGTAATTTCACAGTACTTGTTTGCAACCAAAACTTGCTCCAAAAGCAGAGGAAGTGTACTCTTTTCCCTTGTGTGTGCTCAGTAGTTTCTACCCCATCCTCCATTTTCAATTATCCAAAACAAGCGGCAGAATATGTGACCTTTGCATATGTGATATTTAGACCTCTGCCATTCCAGGAAACGATGTTGTTGCTGTAGATACTCCATTTGGACGCCTGGGTCTAACAGTTTGCTATGATTTGAGATTTCCGGAGATTTATCAGCAGCTACGCTTTCAACACCAAGCACAGGTACTAAGTGAATTTCCATAGTTAAAAGCCCGTAAGCTCAGTTCTTTTAGGCGATGAAGATGGTGATAGTAAATTGTGTCTACTATTCAGCATCTCTTATTTACTCCCTGAGAAATTCTCTGCAGGTTATATTAGTACCTTCAGCATTTACAAAGATAACTGGGGAAGCACACTGGGAGATCCTTCTTCGTGCTCGTGCAATTGAAACTCAATGTTATGTACTATATCTGCCTTCAACCCCCCATGCAAATTATATATATATATATATATATATATATATATATGTGTGTGTGTGTGTGTGTGTCTTGTATCTTCCTTTCTTCCTCTTCCATACATCTAATATTTGTTTCACTACTTAAAATGGATGTTCTTAGGTTATTGCTGCCTCCCAGGCTGGGAAGCATAACGATAAAAGAGAAAGCTATGGTGATACCTTAATCATTGATCCATGGGGGAAAGTTGTTGGTCGGCTTCCAGGTAGGAGTCAATTTCTTCACACTATTTTGCATGTACTCCTTATGACATACTTAATGTGAAACTGAACACGCCATGGAGATTTTCAGTATTTATTTTAACTGGCTACCAAGTACATATATTTCCGAATTTTATTGTTTTATTTGTTCCATTTCAGATCGGCAATCTACAGGTATTGCTGTCGCAGATATCGATTTGTCATTGGTCCATTCAGTTAGAACTAAGATGCCAATAGCAGAGGTAAGTTCCATAATTCTAAAAAGAACTAAATAAATATGTTACACCCAGGGGTGGACCCGTTTGTAGACTACCACAACTAGCCAGGATAGCCTCTATTACTTCCCTTAAGAGGAGCTTACTACTTTCATAAATAGTCCGGGTTAATAGATTAGCTAGCCTGGCTTGATTCATGCTCAGTCGATTAGGATAATTTCCTCTACAAACCAGCATCATCAATAGAAAACTAGATCTTGGGCGGTCGATTGATTAGAATTATATACACCTTGGAAGATTGAGAACGAATCATTATATCTATTGTGGGTTTTGATCTATATTTCTTGCCGTTGCTAAGAATTTCCTTTTCAGAATTTCTCTTCTGTTTGTCCTTTACTAATATCGTAACACATTTTCGTTTGTCTGCATTTTTCTGTTTTCAGCACCGAAAGCCCCTCGATTTCTGGAAGTCTACTTCTCAGTGACTGGTGGATAATTGTATTCGACTACTATTACTAGAATGGTGTAATTTTGACATTGATTATATGCGCACTCATTGAGGGAACTCAGAGATTTTATAATTTTGGTACCCTTTTGTTTTTGAATTCATCTTGGTCTGAGTTCCCCTTCGATCTGTAATGCTTTTACGACTCCCAACTCTTACAAGAAATTCTTCACTGTCTTCTTTTTGCTACAACTGAAAATAAATTGAGCCCACTTAGATGTTTTGATCTGGTTCAAATATAGAAGAATAAAAGGTGCAATTATGTAAAAGAATAAAGATATATCATGTACAAATTTTGTATCCTGTATAAATTTTTCTGATGCATCTTCTGAACAAGGTTTAGATGATATAATTATCAAGTACAAAATGACCCAAACAATTTATTCCTTTGAATCCGATATGTGCCTGACAAGAAAAAAAAGGGGAACCGGGCACCAGACAGACTTCACCTTTATAGACATCTGAACTGAAAGGAGAATACCGCATAGATTCTGATTCTGAATCAAGGTTGAACCGAAACTGGTTCAGTTAGATCTATAACAGAGCCAGAAATGTATCTGATAAATTGCCTCTCTTTCAATTTCCCATTGTCTAAAGAAGCATTAATGTTGCAGCGGGAATGGGTCTTGAGGAAGTAAAGAAGGAAGTCAACTTCCCAAGCTTGAAAAGGGACATGAAATCTACTTCTTCAGCAATACTCTCCAGATATTCTTCATATACACAAACAATGACCATACAGCAAGCCCAGCCGAGACGTAAAGTAAAGCTACTCCTGAGGCAACTAGACTCCCGGAACTTGGTAGACTGCAAAGAGCACAAACATGAAGGACATTACCATTTCAGAATTCCCCAACATTTAGAAAACGAGTTTTGTTCTGGGGATCTAGGGTGAGACCGTTAGTGCACTTGCTAGTTGTCAGAGAGGTCTACTAGGTACTTCAAGTATACAATAACCCATCTCGATAAAATTCCTAGCTACCCTTGCCTGGAATGACAATAAGGCCATGTTTGGCGCCGGAACGAACTGCGGATTATCATTACTCGCATCCCACAATGGTGTTTGGTGAGAAGGAATCACATTCGTAGCGGAATAGGATTTCCCTAAAAGGGGAATCCCAAACCCAAGAGGTGGGTGGGTTTTAGATTCTCTTCCTCTCGAAATCATCAATCTAATAATCTACAGTTCAACCCCTACCAATCCTATTCATGATCAAACCAAGCAATGAAGTATTATGATTATCAGGAACTACATTACAGGTTTGCTATTTCTGGTAATTGCATTCCTTTCCCGTGGGCCAAACATAGCATAAGTAGAAAAGCGTAGATTATCTTGATCGACATAAAGTAAGACAAACCTGCTGTCACGGGTAGCCAAGAGAACAGTTAGCGCTGTCATTTGGGTGGCTGTTTTCCATTTCCCCAAGTTGTTTACAGCTACAGCCTAACAAGAAGGGTTTTGTAAATGTCAATAGTTAAAGAAGAGTTTTAAGTGATATATATTTATTATTTTACTATTGGAAACACAGTATGCAGAGATATGAAGAATTAAACCAACCTCGAGAACTTTACCATTCTGAGATGCAGCCCATTCTCTAACTGCAGACATTGTTATCTGTAGAAGGGTTGTGCACAAAGATAATAAGATCAAATCATCAAACCCAAAATGACGAGTACCTCTGAAAACTTGAATTATGTTAGCTTCTGCAACAAAATGTAGGAAAGAGTAGACCGTGGAAGTGATGAACACATCTCAATTAAGTCCATGATTCGCCTTCTGTGTTACTAGTTTTCTCTATTCATGAGAGAAAATTTTAAATCACAGGAGGTGTCGACGTTAGGAGTCAAGACACATTTATCTTTGTACCTAAAGTGTACTTCGAAGGTAGAAGTTTGATACTTGCCTCTCTTATTCATGAGCTAGAAGTGGAATTTGGAAGTAACAAAATGAAACCCGAAATGAAAATAGAGGAGTTTATTTAAGTCGAAGCGAAGTTCATAACCAGATTCACATATATTACTGGTTAAAAGAGTATATCAAGGAAAGGAATGAGACTATGATCACCTCTCTGCCAATAATAGCAATTGAAGGTATAGGCAGTAGCCATGGCATTTCTCCAAACATAGCAACTTCCAACGGTCTGGTACACAGTAACACCAATGTAGCAGCGACCATAAGCTGCATATAAAATAATTATTGTAGAAAATAAACATTAACAAAGTTCCAGAAAATTACAAAACAATAACTTGCTTCTCTTGGACCAAAATTACATGCTTTGGGGGATGACGAGATCAACTACCCATTGGAAAAAGTGGGGCAGGAATAAACACAGACCTTGTCAGCAACAGGATCCAAAAAAGCACCAAATGCTGTTCCTAGCTGCATCTGACATGGGAAGAAGAAATCAGCCCCAAAAAACAATTTCGTAAAATGAAGTGGGAAAAGAGTTTTCTTAGAAAAATGTAACTTTTCCCTGATATATTACCTTCCGAGCAAGGTATCCATCCAGCCAATCTGTAATTGCTGCAGCGACAAAAATGCTTGTGGTAACTGTTGTCGCCCATGAGTCGGTCATATAGAAAGCTAGTAAGGAAGTTAATGTGTTAGGTCCAAAATAACAAACATATATAACATAATAGCACTTCAACAATCGGCAAAGATATCAATGTCCAACTATTAGAAAAGTTCAAGTGGTTATCGGCTTGAATCTCCAATTTCCACATATGTCTCGAACGTGAATCGTATTTTCAAGCATATCCCGTTTAGACCAACCGACAACTTCGTATATTGGGGTAGGCATAAGAATGAACATCAACAAGTATCACCAATACCACATTATCAATTTTCAAACATTGCAACCTCAGATGACTTACTAAACATTATATCTATTGGAGCTTCATAGATAATTTAGAAAATCAATTCTCAACTTTATATTTAATGAACATCACTAGTGATCTTGCTATAAGTTTTCGATAATATTATCATTACTACACTTATCGATTCAGTATAAACATCATGAGAAGAATTTCTTTCTTAAATCTAATAACCAATTCTAACAACATTTCAATTATCAACCATGACATAATTTATGCAGAGAAAAACTCTGGAACAAAAACGCCTCAATAATATCAAATAGCATAAACATTCATTCAAAATTACTAATCTTTAAGAAGAAATAAAACCCTTACTTGAAATGAGAAGAGGCACGGCTGCGACACGAGCAATAGTTAAAATCGTAGGTAAAGTTAACAACTTTTCACTTTCTTCTTCCTCTTCTAGTTCTTTTTCCTTCTTCTCTGGTTGTTCAAATTGGGAACTATTTAGGTCATCTTTATTCTCAGAATTCACCTCTGTTACAGTACTACTACTACCTATAGCTCCAGAAGATGAAGAATTTTGACTATAAGACCTCAAATTTTTAGCCAAACCCTCATCCGACGCACCTAAAATATGTGGGTATGATTTTAACCTCCACCCACCTCTCCACCTAAAAGAACTTCTTACTGCACTTTTACCAATAGTGGTTGGAAACCCCTTGGTTCTTCTTTCTGTAGACATCAAAACCCTAACCCTAACAATACTATTAGTCGTTGAGCTAGTGTTGCTGCTAATCCTGCGCACCCATTTATCAACCAAGGAGTGGGATTTGCCATAGATTGTGGATGAAGATGGTGATAGTAAAGTCACTTTAAGTGCTGCCATGGTAATGTATAGAGGTAGGTACTAATATTTTTGTGTTGATTTATAGGTTACGCCATTAATGGTGATCCATGCGCTTGTAGATGGCGGGGAGGGAGAGAGATAGAGTTCTGATTGAATGAATGTTCAAGCATATAGGGTCCGGGTTTAATCTATGACCCGCCCAGTCCATCATCACTAGGGAACACAATCAAGTTTGGAATACAGTCCCCAACAAAAAGTATACTCAACCCGCCTTCTGAAATTACCACTTGAACCTTATGTGATAGTAATTAGAGTTTCTCTCTCTTCTCACATGTCTAGTCACGTGGAGAGAGAAACTCTTGTTTCTTTTACATGCGGTTCATGTGAGATTCCAAGGAGGCGGGTTGTGTAGCTTTGTTCCGTCGGGAAAGATTTTAAATGAACAATGATTTCATGTTTGCAAAATTCACAAAAAAAAATTTACAAGATTCACAAACATAAAGCAAACTAAGTTGACAAGACTATAAAATAATGTTATTCTCTACGTCTTTTTGAGAAAAAGTTATAAAATGTCGTGGAAAGAGGCTTATCAAAAATCGTCTTTAGATCACTCTTGTACCTGCGAGTCACTATTGTGTCGTTGGTGATAAGATGCGGGGAGAGTTACCTGCAAAGACATTCCGACGTTCAAGTCAATTTAGTGTTGGAGGTTCAAAGTGAATAATAACCGAAGAGTAAATATTAAATCCATTTCAGGGCGAATTTGTGTTATTTATATAGGTTTGCTTTGTAGTGGTCAATCACCGGCTTTATGAGATATGCCTGGCAACTAAGTTAATGTAATTTTTCTTATGATAGTAAATATGGTCGCATCTTGGGATAGGGCAAGTGGATATTCTGCTTACCAACATTTCTCTCAGGCAAAATAAAGATCAAGGTGACGATCATTGTACAAACCTCCCTTTACAAGGCTCAGGTTGCATAGTTGTTTTGGTTTCACCTTCTACTAGCCTTTAAGTCATGAAAGAGCTCAAGGTGTCCAGAAGTCATGGGGACTTCTCATGTAAGGCTCAGGTTGCAAAGCTCGTTCGAGTTCACATCTCTATTGGTTTTGTCAACAACCCGCTCGTGCACATTTAGTGATCCGACACGTGCCTCTCAAGTCGATCAGTTGACTTATTGACTGGTTAAGGCTAGTCCGCATTTATTTAAAATTCCACTTCCACCCTTGCCACAAATCAACAACCTAAGAGGAAACATCATTCGAGGGCAAACTAAAGTACTACACTGACTAATCCCCTGCTAAAGTCATCTACGTCCACCAGTGAGGGATCAAGGGCTAACATCTAGGCTACGCTAAAACCAAACCAAAATTTGTATCACTTCAACCTCTAACCAACTTGTAACGACTTCAAAAATTTCAAATAAATCATTTAAAATAATTATTCTACATCGTATATTTATATTTGTCGTGAAATTTTTTATTGTTCGAAATTTTTCATAATTGTTTCATTATCGATTTTCTTAACTATATAATTCTCTTTCTCTTTGTCGTCCTCTCTATGTGTTGTCCATCTATCTGCCTTCGTCTCCCTCTATGTGACTCTCTGCATCTATTTCTCCCACAACTATATCTCACTTCTCTCATAAATGTCTAGACGTCTCTCTCATAAACTTTGTTTATTTCTCCCCCTCTCTCTCGCGGACTCTTTGTCTCTCCCTCCATCTACTAGCTCTCTCCCTTTATATCTAACAACTTCAAATATTCGTACTTCTACCTGTACAAAGGAAGTGCCATATTATTAGAGTTAGAGATTGTAGTTAGAAGTTCTTAGTAGTTATGTCTAACTACTGGTACAACTCTACCTGTCCTTTGGTATAACTACTGAGAGTATGCTACCGTTGGCACCACACATATTTTACGAATCGGAGGGGGCTCGTCTATGGTGGATCCGCGTCTTGTGTCCGCCTCGAAACCTTTCTCGCCAGTACCAACGACCCATTTGAAACTTGTTTTGAACTCTGTGTTAAGAAATCTGCACATGTATTAGTAATTAACTACTAGTACAACTCTACCCGTCCTTTGGTATAACTACAAAGAGTATGCTACCGTTGGCACCACACATATTTTACGAATCGGAGGGGGATCGTCCTATGGTGGATCTGCGTCTTGTGTCCGCCTCGAAACCTTTCTCGCCAGTACCAACGACCCATTTGAAACTTGTTTTGAACTCTGTGTTAAGAAATCTGCACATGTATTAGTAATTAACTTCTAGTGCACACATTTGTATGACAAAAATATAGGTAAACTCCGCGGTATGGTTGCATACTTGCATGTGATGTAGTGGCCGTCCTTGTTACATTGTTTTTCAGAGGTTGAGAGAGAGAAAGTTTCTTTTTCAAGAGAGAGAGAGAGAACCGAGGAAATTCAGTTGCTTAAATCAAGGATATAAAGATTTATTACCTTCTCTCTCTGCTCTCGACGAACTTGTTTATCGGAAATCCGATCAAATCGATCGATCCATTCTCCGAAGATGAAGGCTAATAGTTTATCTCTCCTCACTTTCGAACACAAGAGGTAAAACTCATTTCATCTCAATCTTTTCCAAACGCGTCTTTTTTCAGTTCCGATAATTTAGCAAATTTCATTTCATCATATAAACTTAATTTATTTCTAGGTTTTCTCAATTCCGATCGATCGGTTGAACTCATTAGAAGAATCATGAATCTGTCTTTGTAAATTCACGTAATTGTAGAATGTGACTGTTGTTTTCTCATCTTCGATCTCGTTGTCTAGTTATGCATTTCGACTGATTTCGTGCTTAGCTCAATTTCTGTACTACTCAATTGTTTTTCTCATTTCGTATTTGATCAATTTGAATTGATTGTCATAGCGTAGGAGAAGTCAATTATGTATTTGTTTTGATTTTTAATTTGGCTATTCAGTTATCATTGATTTGTACGGGATTAGGGTTTTAGGGTATACTCTTGCATGTGGGTAATAGTTGGTTTAGGTCATTGTGAACAGTATGAATGGGGTTTGAGGTTTAGTATCCAATTGAGTCAATGCTAAGCGACATGGGCTTTTTAGGACTGGATTTCTCTGTGAAATATGTTGTTGTCCAGAGTGAGTAGGAGTTACTTGGAGGCTGACTCCAGGTAAACTTACAGACCTTCTTATATATTACACACACATATATATATGTAATATAATCAATACAATGAAGTTATTATTTCTTTGTTGACATGTGTTATTCCGTTAGACCCTTTTCTCTCAAACTTGTCTTCACAGTTAAAATAAGAGATGATCAATATTTTGGGTCTTGATTCTAGCTTTCTTGAACAGGGATTCCTATGGGTTTTCTGTGAGACCTCAACATTTGCAGAGATATAGAGAATATGCTAATATATACAAGGTATATTGTATTTGGACGTTTTTTTATTGTTTCCATCCGACAAAGCGTGCTTTTTTGACAGTAGAGTTATGTTGTTCATGGTTTCAGGAGGAAGAGGAGGAAAGATCTGAAAGATGGCAAGACTTCTTGGAGAGGCAAGCTGAATCTGCTGAACTTCCAGTAAATGACTTACCCAGGGAGGAAGTATCTTCTCAACCACCCACTAATGGCTTGTCGAAGGAGGAAGATACCCCTCCCTCACATGCTGGTCCAACAGCAGTGGAAGCAGAGCTTGTTTCAGTGAAGGGGACTCAAGAGGACGCTCCAAATGAAAATAATACTGATTCTGATGGTTTACCTGCGGAAGAGGTGCCCACAGAGGAGAAACCAAAAAACCAAGTGACCGAAATTTGGGCCGAGATTAGACCGTCTCTTGGTGGCATTGAGCAACTGATGAGCCTTCGTTTGAAGAAGAGGAAAAACTTGTCGATGGACGAGCAAGAAACGAAAAGTGGAGGCCATCTTGCTCCAATTGAAGAGGCAAAATCCTCAAAAGGGACTTCTGAAGAGGACTCTGATGATGAATTCTATGATGTTGAGAGATCAGACCCTGTTCAAGAAACTCCTTCTAATGAGAATACAAGTGCTACTGGTGGCAGCGTCGATGCAGAACTTTTATTCCCGTGGAAAGAAGAGCTGGAGTGTCTTGTTCATGGTGGAGTTCCAATGGATCTTAGAGGAGAGGTACAGTTGATAGTTCATTTGTTGTTTCTCTATGCGGTGGCTGATCATTTATACATTCTGTGTGTTACTATAGTTATGGCAAGCCTTTGTTGGTGCAAAGACTCGGCGGGTGGAGAACTATTACCAAGATCTGCTATCTCGAGGAAATAATGTTGGTAAGGACAAGGAGCCTGATGGTACACATTCTGAGAATACAATTAACGTGTCAAGTAAAAGCAGCGTATGTGCACCTGAGAAATGGAAAGGGCAGATCGAGAAGGTTATTTCATGCATGAGCTTTAAACAACAAGTTTGATTTTATTAATTATATGTGGTATTTTTGTGGGAAGAAATGTAGTATGGTCCTCATCAAGATCAAACTTATTGTTTTTTGACTGCAGGACCTACCCCGAACATTCCCAGGCCACCCTGCTCTGGACGAAGATGGTAGAAATGCTCTGAGGCGCTTACTTACAGCTTATGCGAGGCATAATCCATCTGTTGGTTACTGCCAGGTACTTTTGGCTTAAAATTAAAATAAAGTTCTTCAAATTAGAGAAAGTAGTCCTACTGAAATACTACATTGATTGGCACTAGCCAACATCCGGTTACAGATCATGATGAATTTTCTCTCGCCAAGTCCATACCGCCTGTCGCACATTTTTGTAAATAGATGACTAGATTCTAGTTGAGAACTAAAAACTCTACATCTGACTTGTATGAAGGCTCTATATCAAAGGATGCAGATATAGATCTGCATCCTTTGTAAAACAAGGCACCTTAATGTGATATAATATTCACACTACCTGAATACGCGAAGGGCTATCTAATGAAAAGTCTAAAACTAGTCATCCTGGGTAGGATAAGAGTGTATGTGTATCTGATGTATATAGTGATAAAAGAGCTTTGTGGTATTAGGTGTCTTATTTTTTATTGAACAAAAATGCCATTATGGGTCAAATGCCTAAATTGGACCGCATGTGCATCATATCTAAAAGGAATGACGGATGTAATACTAAAAAATCCAGATTGTCAGTTACTTCCTAGAATCTGTAGGGGTTACCTGCATCGTGTTTGTACATTCATTATGTTTACTGTTTTTACTAAGATGCTGCTTACTTACACTTCTTGTTTGGTTTATTGTTCTCAGTTAACGCAATAATCATCTCTTAGTACTTATTACGTTATCATAATGTTGTTGTATTTGAATGCCAGGCAATGAATTTCTTTGCTGGATTACTGCTACTTCTGATGCCTGAAGAAAATGCATTTTGGTAGGTTTTGAAAGTTTACAGTAATCCTCCTTTTCAAAGGATGCAATCCTTGAGTTATGTTTGTGGAATGGCACTTCTAAGCTATGCTCGAAAAATAAAAAAATAGGGACTAGTCGGCCAACTAAGGCCCAGCTACCAGGCGGGATATGTCATAGGGACCAGTCGGATTTCATCGGTCGGTTAATATATATATATATATATAACAATATATAATTACAATTAACACAATATTAAGTTTGTTAGTCCACAAAGTACAAACTCATATTTCATCCATGGATAACCCAAAATTTTACATTAAAGAGCCAAATCAGTCCATTAAAGAGCCAAACTAGTCCATTATGGAGCCAAATTAGTCCATTAATGAGCCAAATTAGTCTATAAACTCCAAAATTCAAGCAATATAGACATTATAGTGCAAAATTAGTCCACAAACTCACATTATAGCAATTATAAACATATTTGCTTTATTACAGTATAGAGAAAGATGAAAACAAGTTAGAACTTACTACTTGCTTACTTAGAGAGGGAAAGAGAAGAAAAATTAGTGAGTGAGAGAGATGAGTGCGGTTGCTTGTTTTGCAAAAACCCCTAAAATTTAAGAAATCTAGTTTGTTTATTTTTCTAAATTAAGTTTTCTGGCCTGACCCGAGTTAATCGGAGCCTAGCCAACTAGACGTTTCGGGGCTAGTCGGCTACATGCGCCGATTTAGTCGTGCTTTAAAATCAACTAGGACTTCATGCCCTAGTCGATCGGCTCATAGCCGATTTCCATGTGATCGGTGCCTAGGCTTACATTTCTTAAAGCATAGCTTTTAAGATCATCATATGTTTACGTTCGTATGTTCTGAAAATGCTATTTCATAGATACATTAGTTGAGCTGTTCTTCCATATCCTAAGTCTCGATAGAATTATAAATCTTTCAGGACTTTGATGGGTCTTATTGATGACTATTTTGACGGATATTACTCAGAAGAAATGATAGAATCTCAGGTATTTTTTTCAACTTTCTGGGCAAGTTTGGCAGTTTGGTGTCCCTGGTCTTGATCAATTAGTGAGTTGTTGGATGGGCTAGACAAACAGAAAATGTGTAGTCATTGGTTTTGAATTTCTTAAACTCTGCCCTATTTGTTAATAGTATAGTTCTGCTGTTCCTGCAGGTAGATCAGCTTGTTTTTGAGGACTTGGTGCGAGAAAGATTCCCTAAATTGGGTGTGTTGTTATATCATTTATCAATCCTCTATTTTTTTTTTATTATGACAGCAGGTTAAGTATTGTTTTTGACTCTTGTGTATGCTGCAGTTAATCATCTGGACTACCTAGGAGTGCAGGTGGCATGGGTTACTGGGCCCTGGTTTCTCTCCATTTTCGTGAATATGCTTCCTTGGGAAAGTGGTCAGGTTCTATATGATATTCAATTCCTTAATAACTATTGTTTTTCTACTGTCAATCTGTTAATGCCTGACATTATAATTATTTTTTTTTACTTCAGTTCTCCGGGTTTGGGATGTGCTTTTGTTTGAAGGAAACCGGATCATGCTGTTTCGGACATCTCTTGCCATAATGGAACTATATGGTACTGGATAAATTATATTTGGTTTTGTCATTGGATGCCTGTGCGGTCTAACAGAGGCGTAATTGTGTCTTTTGTTACTTAGGCAACCTAGCAAGACCTTATTTGGACTAGTTTTTTTGTAGGTCCTGCACTTGTTACAACAAAGGATGCTGGAGATGCAGTTACATTGTTGCAGTCGCTTGCTGGCTCAACGTTTGACAGCAGTCAACTTGTCTTGACTGCTTGCATGGGTTA
>BEHA01002874.1:611705-632684 GCA_002897215.1 Eschscholzia californica subsp. californica | reverse complement strand
ACAAGAAGCAGATATATCTTACAAGGAGAATCCTGGTGTTCGTCCAAAATTTGAAGTATATCAAATTGTGTACGAGGTGGAGAATTGTAAGAGGCGGTTTCACAAAACCAATTGAGGCGGTTTCTAATTTTAGAGGCAGTTTCTAAATTGTGACTTCCTATGGTCGGTTTTGAAATTGGCACTAAAATTGGGCACTAAAGTATGGCACCAAAATTTAGAAACCCATGTTCCTATTATTGGGGTTCTTATGGCGGTGGATATCCTATATAAATAGGGGGTTTGAGTGCTTGTAACTACATCACCAACACAAGCAACAACAACTCTTCTTTAGAGAGCTAGAGAGAGAGCAAGAGTGAGAGAAATTTTTCATAGTTTTTGAGCGGTGTTAAATTTCTTGGTCGTCGAAGATTTAGTATAGAAGGTTATTACTATACGGTACCATCTTGGGACGAACTTGCGGGTTGTGTGAGTCGTCTTCATCTATCCTTCAATAAAGATTTCTTGTTCGCCCGAGGACGTAGGCTTTAAAGCCGAACCTCGTTAATTCTGTTTGCATATTCATATTTTGGCTTAGCTTTTCGATTAATTTTCATAGTCGGATCAATTTCTAGGATAGGTTCGATAGCTTCCGCGACTTTTAGTTCTAACAGAAATATTAGTAGTTGTGCATTGCAATTCATCTAATTCTCTATAACACGTGCCTTAAGGGCACATAGTGTAAGAATGAACCTCTTGATAAATAAAGAGAAGAGACGGAGAGAGAGAGAGGGGGAGATAATTCGTGAGATAGAGAGGGAGAGTTGTGAGAAATAATTGACAGTATTAGATTAATTCTCTCTGTTACATTCTTGTAGGTTATATAGATGCCTACTTACAGGATACAAGGTGAATTAGGGCTTACTAAATTAAGATATACAGTTGGTAAACTAAAATATACAATTGCTAAACTACATTATACATTAAAGATCTTCATGGATCGGTTCACTCGGTTTGGCTGAGTGGAAGTGGGTCGATTGATCCTGATACTCCCCTTCACGTTGGAGCAGAGATGGAAGTAACGCCCAACTTGCCAATAATGTTCTTGAACGAAGCCGACCCCAAAGGCTTGGTGAAAATGTCTGAGAACCGATTTTCTGAAGATGTGAAGCGCGTGGCAATGACGTTGTCTTTGATCTTCTCATGGACGATATGAAAGTCAATCTCAATGTGGTTTGTACGTTCATGGAAGACGAGGTTGTAGAGTCGCCCTATTGTCACAGTAAACTGTCATCGGGCTAGAATGATCGATTCCAAAATCGAGTAAAAAAATATTTTAGCCATTGGAGCTCACAAGTGAGAATCGCAAGGGCACGATATTCTGCCTCAACAGAGGATTTGGCAACAGTTTGTTTCTTTTTATATTTCCAATATAGAGGACTAGAACCGAGCATCATAAAATAACCGGTAGTAGAACGACGGGTGGATGGACAACCAACCCAATCAGAATCACAATAGCCTGTGATGTGAAGAGAGCTGTCAATGGAGAGAAAAATACACTTGTCAAGGGAACCCTTCAAGTAGTGAAGAACTCGATGAGCGGCATCTGAGTGAGTCTGACTAGGAGTTTGCATAAACTGACTTAAATTATTTACCGCATAACTTATGTCAGGTGTGTCACAGTCAGATAGAGATGGCGACCAATAAGTCAGCGACAGACGGACGGGTCCGGTAAAGGAACCCCATTAGTAGGACTTAAACGAAGTTTTGAAACGACAATCTCATCATTCCCTGTAATAACTGTCATCTACATAGACGAGGACAAATATATGTTTGGAATCTGAGTGATATGTAAAAAGTGAATAATCACTTTTATATTGAGAGAAGCCTCTAGCGAGGAAGATGGAAGAAAATTTAGAGAACCACTGTCGAGATACCTGTTTAAGGCCATATAAAGATTTTTGAAGTCGACAGACGGTTGGCTCCCCCTTAGAGGAAAAGCCGGGTGGAAGTTTCATATAGACTTCTTCATGGAGATCGCCTTGAAGAAATGCGTTGTTGACGTCAAGTTGGTGAAGGGACCATCCTTTGACAACGACAATCGATAATAGAACTTTAACGGTGACTAATTTTGCAACCGGAGCAAATGTATCATTATAGTCTAGGCCCTCTATTTGAGTGTATCCTTTTGCGACCAGACGAGCTTTGTAACTTTTAATGGTACCATCCGATTTGAACTTGATTTTGTATGCCCATTTGCTTCCAGTTAGACGCTTGCCGGGAGGGAGCGGGACAATGGACCATGTATTATTTGATTCCAAATCTGAAATCTCTGTGGCCATGGCCTCCCGCCAATGAGGAGATTTCATTGCTTGAGTGAATGAAGTGGGTTTCTAATTTTTTTTTCAAATTAGTTAAATCCTTGAAAAATGTTTACCATCATTCTTTTGATTTAGAGTAGCTTTAGTGATTTGTATTTAGTGATTGATTTTCTCAAACCAAAAAAAATCTGAATGGTCTCAGGCAGACCTTGGCCTAAAACCTGTCCGATAGGAATTAACAGTCAGTCAACTTCATGTCTTGAAAACTAAAAGCACCATTGACAATAACAAGTTAACCGAAAGATGCTAAGATAAAACAAAGAAATTGCTAAGAAGGTAAAGAAATGCATGGTAGTAAGAACAAATTAAATAAAATCACAATACATTAAAGATTGAGTTCTTATTTAGTTCTTACACCACCACATCAATAAGATCTTTAGGTCCTTCATCCAACTAAATGACTAACAATAGCCAATTTCTTACCCATACATCCATACTAATACTAATAATAATAATAACAACAATAATAATATTGTTACCTGGGACCAACTTCATACCCTCTCTTTCTTCTTCCACAGCAAAACATAAGAAAAATCTAAAAAGCTCCTTCATACAACCAATTCACAGATAGTGCTCTAATCTCATTTACACAACATATGTACTAACCCCAAACAAGCTTGGCTAGGGTTAGCTTTTTCCGTCATGGATTTTGTCTTCATATACTATCTGTCTCACAAATTGCCCACGAACTCTAGGTCGCTGCTCTGCTAGTTTCTTCCTACTCTGGTACCGAACCTAATCCCGGGAAAAAGAAAACAAAAAGAAAAAAAATGATGATTCTATGTTATTGGATTCTTCAGCAAAAAAATTACAGTATTAAATCAAAACGTTACACATCAAAGACAGGCTGAAGTTTTTTTAGACAGATCTTATTAGTCTTATAAGGGTGAGACTTCTGAGCGCTAACTCAATGTACTGATTTCAAAAGAACATATATAATATCATAATACAAATATAGATTTAGACTATATTAGGTTGGTGGTTGTATGACTTGCCCTAAGTCGAGCACAGGTAACCAATAACTTATTTCTTCACCTCACGATGAAATTTTGGGTTCTTCTAAAAGAAAACCATTTCTTTCTATGTTATTTCCTGTTCTGTTTTACCGTTAGGATGAAAATAGATGCAGTAGTTGAGACAGGTTGCTTACCTTTTTCTCGAAGCATCTCTCTTTTCTCTTCAGACGGAATTTGTTCAAGGCAGCTTCTCTCTGAGCAAGCCGAGTTGGTTCCATCCCACTCCCGCTCCCACTTCCACTTCCTGTACATGCACCATTTGCTTCACTCTTCCCGTTATCACTTTCTATATTTATTCCACCATTGTTTGCAGCTTTGCTGCTTCCGTTTTGCACATTACTCCCATGGTTACTACCGGAGACGCTCCCATTCAAGCTGTAATTTCCACCATTTCCTTCAACGGATCCAAATACATTTGAAGACCCAATCTTTGCAGATGTTTTTGCACTGTCCGGTGATATATCATCATTTCCTGGTGGTGGCAGTTGCTTTTGCTTGTCCTGTACGTGGTGGTGATGGTGGTGATAGTGGTGGTGGTGGTGCTGGACTTGGACTTGTCGTTGGCCCCCTCTTGCTTGTGATACCGTCGTGGTTACTACAACATTATCAGTCTTCGAGGGCATGACTTGTAGAGGTGGACATATACGGCCATTATCGAATGCTTGGAAAGCTGATGGGTGTAGACATCTAGGTGTGGAGGTAGATGCTAATTTTTCGTTCGGAGCCACCGGTTTAGCAGAAATGATTTTAGTGGTGGAGCCCGTATCGTTGTTGCTACTCCCGTTTGACTGCTCATTGTACATTGATTCTGCTTTCATTGCATCAGAGCTATTATCAAGTGGTGAACAACTGCCGACGTTTCCAGTGGGAGCCTGGACAGTAGTAGAAACAGTATTGTACCTGCAAATTATACAGATATTTAAACACCATAGCATATTTCAGTACTACTAACATACCACAATAGATGGATACACTATGTGGCATGTACATGCCAGCTTATTCGCCATGTGAGACATATGGTATATTTTATTTTTTTTAATTTGTCAATCTACTTTGAGTTGCTTAATATTTTCCTAATACCTTGAGAAAGCTGAAAGATCTGAACGTCTCAACACATTGCGCTCATCACGAGCACCATTCCCAACATCTCCAGTTCCTCTTAGCCTCTTCAAACTTAGCTCAAGGGACGGTAATTCTTTATTATCAGAAGTAGTTTTGTCTTTGATTTCTGAGGCAGTGGAATGGCCATTTGGAGCCTCAGAGAAGCTAGTTTCTACTGGAAGATCAACACAATTGCTGATCATAGTTATGTTATCTGTAGTAGCTGGGGTTTCCAATTCACCAAATGGAATCCCTTTGTTGAGTTCCACAGCTCTGTTTGATCTCAACGAGTCTAATTCGGGCAATTTATCCTGATTCGTGACAGTCAAGTTAGTATTGACCTTCTCATTTGCATTTTCATTCTGCAGGTTTGAAGTTCCTGGTACTCCAATATCCAAATCCTTGCCCATTTGAAAATTTTCTGAGAAATGGAATATAAAGCAGAATTTAAGGGCATGTGAATCAAAATTTGCAAATGATAAATTCAAAACACGCAGGCAGGACTTGCTCAAAGAAGAGGAGTAACCATAATAATGCAGAGATACTATCATGGCATACCATTAGATTCTTCGTCCTGCTCCTGCCTTGTTTCTTTTGTCATCTTAGGGACCCACTCTCTATCCAAAACTCCGTGTTTAGTAAGGATAGCCTGTCCACATGTGCTATCTGGCGGGTCTAATTTTTGCCACGAAGGCAATGGCTGGGGGCTGTCAACTTCCACTGCCCTTTTTGTCCAGGAGCTCTGAAAGTTAGGGTATGATCAGTATCTATCAACATTTTTTTAAAGCAATTTTATAATGACCTTCCAGTTTGTTTAATTGGATTTATTTTCGAACTAAGCTCAGTCTTAAGGTAGAAAAGCCAGTCTTTAAACAATGTTTCAGGGCATGTGTTTCACCCACCGATACAAAATTCATTTACCTGTCCAGAAAGTATGAAACTTTGAAGTATAAACAATTACTAAGAGAAGACGTAATGAATTGTCACACATATCACAATGCTCACAAAGATCATCATGCCCTTCCAAACTATTCTGGGGAACTATTACATGCCAATTTTAAAGTCTCACTGTCAACAATGTTAAGGCAATTAACGCCCTTGCATTTCGGGTTTCGGTAACAAAGAGACATCTCTTCACTGACCTAGAAGGTACATAATAGCAATTAATGGTTAATGTCACCACCAATGACAGCAATAATCATGTCAGACCTCAAGGTGAAGAATTCATTCCATATATATGCACAGTAGCAAACAAAAATCTTGTTTTTCAAGTTTTAATATATGTTAAATAATACTAGAATTAGATAACTAAAAGCAATCACAAGAAAATATATTCATGGTTGGCAGATCTAACAAACTATTAGAAAAATACAACTACGACTTAGAGTAGTTAACAGGAAAGGTAAGGGCATACTACATTTTTAATTCCAAAATGCTTTATAGCTATACCTGAGTGCCACTTCCATTGTCACTTCCATCTCTGTTACCTAATCCAATACTCCCATTGCCATCCTCATTGTTGCTACCAGTATTGTTATCGGACCCTTCAGCACTCAATGATTTTGCAGGTTTTTGAGCCTGTATACCACTTTCACTCCCACTACCACTAGACTGAAAAATGATGATAAGTTAATTCAAGTTAGAAGAAAAGAAATAAAGAGCAGCTTTAGACCCGTAATCAACAGATCAATCAAGAAACAAAAGGAGCATATTAGAAGGACGATAAACAAAAAAGTGCTATAGGAATCAGATAGGAACATCAGTTCTAAAACTTGATATCAATCTTACGAATGACCAGTGTACTAGTACGTCTGAAGGAGTTATTTTAGCCAAGCATGCCCATTCATCTGCCTATAGCACTATTGTCAAAGACCAAATATCTGCAGTTCTTTCATGATTACAGTCTCATATCTCAAGTGAAAACGATATAGCAACTCACGCTGTGGCATCTCCTCCAAACATGCTGCCAAAGGTTTTTCAGCTCATTCTTTCGAATTGGCTTCACTAGAAAGTCAACTGCACCCTTTGACAAACACTTAAAGACAATACCCATTGAATCATGGGATGACATCACTGCAGCAAAAAACTCATCAGGTGGAGCAGTTAAATGTATCACATAGTCCCACTCTTTAAAGAAAAAATTCACATACATTGTGAGAGAAGGGCCTTACTTCTGCAATACAAAGGTATGGAACTTGTATAAGAAAGATACTTACTAATGACAGGAATATTCTTGCAAGTTTTGTGGTTCATTATCTTGCCTAGAAGTCCAATGCCAGACAGGCAAGGCATGACTACCTCAGTTAAGATGAGATCGATGGGATTAGTTAGGTCTTGTAGAATTCTCCAAGCTTCCACACCATTTGCAGCACCAGTAACTGCAGAGACCACTAAAAACTAAGAGAATAGAAAAAGGAGACAAAGAACATATAAAATAAGAAACTATGGAGTATGCTCATGTACTCAACCGGTTATAATTTCGAGAAACTGAAACAATGATTATCGAAAAGAAATTGCAGTTAAACTAGCTCCAAGTCCAACACTACCCGATAAAGAATCACTTGCTTTGAAAGAGAAACTAAATTTTAGTTGGACCCATTATTAAGGAATGACATTTCAGAACCAACCAATGGAAACCGGCTGATTTGGAGTTCCTTCCTGGTTTTGTTCGTCCACAGTTACACTCAGAAACAAAAAAAATGAAATAATATTATGACGCTAACTAGTAGAGGAGTATGCGAGCTGGGGCTTTGGTGATGCAAAGCCGTGGCAGAGCATGACGAGGACTTGACCAAGCATTCATAGCCTCGCCTGAGCAGGGGAAGTCCTTTGCCGAGCATGGAAAGGCATTTGCCTATAAAGCAAAATGTTGCCAAGCATGGCAAGGCCATGGTCAGGGTTGGCAAGGGCGTCGCCAATCATGGCAAGTGCTGGGTCGAGCATGGTAAGATTATTTTTTTAACTCCGAGCGATTCTAGAGATAACGATTCCCTGAAACAATTCAGACTGTAATCTAAGCATTTAAAAAAATTATAGCAAGTCATTATATTCTTAATTTTGTTTTTATAGAAGTTAGTCCAATTTTCAAAATCTTCTTGACTTTTACTTGAATTAGTAGACCTTCTGCCTTAGTTCTTTGTTTTTACGACTTTATCTATAAATCATTCTTAATTGATGCCTTATTATGTAAGAAACTCCTCTTTCCCATATTCATGCAAATAGACCACGAAAGTAAACTATTGTGACTTAGTATTAAGCAAGAGTTAAACATAAATTATAGTTCTCAACTATAATCTCTCAATCACTGATTCATTATCAAGAAGTAGGATTTTGATTAAGAATTCAAAGAATTCGTTATTTCCAACAAAAGAACACTCCAACCTTGCAAAACCCCACTGTTCTAATAATTCTTTGTCTTCTTAGTAAATCTTTAAGCTTAGATGACTTCACACTACCAGTTTGAAATAAATCCATAACTAACATAATATCCTCAACAGATATAAAGGTAGACCCTAGACCAAATATAGTTAATACATAAGTTACAAACTCATAATTATTTAGACAAGCTTACACATGCGGAAAACTTTCCCGTGTTTAGTTAATCTTTTAATTCTTTCCTTGTTAAGTGCTTTGAGTCTATGGTTATCAATCTAAGGGAACAAAGGTAACAAAATAAATAGCTTACCCTGATTGGGAAAAAGGGAAAGAAAAAGATGACATGTTGAACCAAGTCATCTCATAAAAAATGGAAGCAATTTGTCAGGACTCAGTAAATTCGTTACGCTGTATAAGAATCAATATCATTGTTTCACTAAATACGACTGTTTAGTGACTATTAAGGATGAATAACCTGTAAATATTGAAATAGTAACCACCTTGCCGGAAAGACTATATTTCTATTCTCCGAAAATAAGAAAATTTGTTTGGATCACATAAAGATTATATGGAGTATTACTATATTTTCAAAAGGGAGCATGAGTAGATGTTAAGGTCTTAACCGACCTTCTTGCCTAAATTAATACTTTGTTGCTTGTTTGCTTATCTTCTGCTTGTTATTTGTTGTCATGTTAGTGACCCTGTTGACGCATGCGTTATCCCGATCTATACTAGGAACCAATTTAATCTAACCAATTACTAAATCCGTCCATATATTTGGTGTGTCAGATCCTAAACTATACATACCTAAAATTTGGTATAGCAAAACACTAAAATAAATAGACTCTAATAGTTGATGTTTATCACAGCCAGTATCATGGAGAGCTTCTACACGATCACAAAAACCCACATAGGACATAAATATTATAAGCAAAAAACATAGACATATAAGAACCACCAAAAATGACACTTTTTCGTGGTAGGAAGTCGGCTAAGCTAAAGCCATATGTTTTCTTGGTGAGAGACAAAAAGTTCTACACTTTTTTGGGACGAACATTTGGAAGTTCGCAACCACCGTAAATTGTACTTGGTGCTATCTATCTAGATGCAACCAGCTTAAACCAATTTGCAGCTAACCCCCATGAATTTGAAAAAATAGTATATGGATCTTTTGCAATTCTTTTCAAACCACAAATATTCATATCCTGCTTTGCCAAATTGGGTCTAACATGTATACAGTCATATGTTGAACTTAAACAAAATCAAAGTATAATTCAAGTAAAACAATGAATATTAGCAAATATTCACATCATAATAAGCAGGGACTTGGTAACAAGAGCAAAGACTCGTACGACCCTCTGCAGAACTAATTTTCTTTTTCCCCTAAATAAAATATCAACTGCAAATTTCATTATCTAAAAGCATTCTCCAAGCTACGAACCTTCATAACTACAATTACGTAGCAGTGCGCTGACTACATGACGTGTTGAGTCATCATTTTCTACCAGTAGAACCTTAAGTGACCTAAGAGGTAGAAACCTCTCCCAACAAACTGCTGGCCCAGGAGGCTGAGGTTGGTGATGAGGTTTCAGCATAGCGTCCTGATTTCCGGTGGTCCTTTCACGTTCATTATGAATAGCTTCTCCGACCACATTAATTTTCGACTCTTGTTCCTCTGATGAACCCTTCCTTTCACCCCCGACTCCATCCCTAACATCCTTATGTTCATACCGCTTACGAAAATTTGACTCTTTCTTCCCAGTACCATCAATATTCACCGGAACACTCCCCATCAACCAAAATTTGAACTTGTAACCAACGAAATTAAAATCTCACCAAAAACCAACGAAATTAATCTGCACAACGAAAATCACTAGAAACGTTATAACTCTAAACATCAATTCAAACCAACATACCATACTTCAAACCCTAAAATCAACTATAACATATAGATTTCAACTATAGATATCTACTAAAACGATGAAATCAATCAATATAAGAAACAAACACCTTTATTAATACATCAAAACATTAACAGTTTCAACAACTTCATCTCTAAACAATTGAAATCACAACTAAACATGAAATAACCACACAAAAAGAAGTCAAAAAAACAATTGTTAATACTAAATTAGGTTTAAAATTATACCTCTTTAGTTCCATGAATGGAACATGAAATAGGCATAGTTAGGTCAGATTAAGCCATAATAATAGAAGAATTGCACAAAGATCCAGATCAGAACCGTAAGATAATATGAACTCTGAAGAGTAATTTTAGGTTTTCATTTTGTGCTGAAATGAATTCTAGAGAGAGAAAGAGTTTTAATTTGGTTTGAAGAAAGAAAACAGTGAAATCCCTAAAGATATTCACGGAGATTGAAGAGATAATATAGGGAAGAGGGAAGAGTTGATGATGTGGACAAAATGGAGGTCTCAGAGAGTTCAAATCCACGTAGGATGAAAGATTAGCTGATGTGGAGGAAATCTAGCTATGATTGAGCTGAGTTGGACAAAATCTAAAGCAGCTTGGTCAAGCGTTGGTTCAAGATCTCAATTGATTTACTAAATCGTGGATTGATTACGTGGCACCAGCCGCGGTTGAGTTAAAGGTTTTGTTAAAATATAATTGTCCCCCCGAATCTCGTATATATTTACTCTAAAATAAAACCCTAATTCGTAACTGGGGACGGTGGATGTCGTTGTCTGATTGGCCCACTTTTGGTTTGTTAAAGGCTTTTGCCAACGAAATTATAATTATACCCCTATAATTTATTTTAAAGGAAATATGGGTGGAAGGTCCAAAATATAAACACTAATAGCATAATGAGTCCACTCCAAACATAAAATAGGCAAAAAAAAAAAAAAAAAAATTATTTATTTTATAATATGCTTGTTAGAAATATAATCCAATATAGTCCCACATTGTTCAATTACTTTAACTTTTTTCTTGTACTACTCCTTATAATGATCTTATAAGGGTTAAAATTATAAATAAGAACTTAGTAAAGATGGCACCTTATATGATGTAATAAAGATGGCGACTTAATATTACGTATAAAAACAGGTTTAATTTCTCTAATCTCATTATTTCTTTCCTATTTCTCTTCTATTCTATCTCTCTTCTTTTCTTCTTTTCTTTCTCTATTTCATTTCTCTATATGCTCTCTCGCTTTCTTCTATCTATACGTTTTCTCCTCCTTTTCTCTCTCTATCTTCTATGCATCTTCTTTGTACCTATACATATTCATTATTTTCAACGGTCCACTACAGGTAATTCTTCTCTTTCTTAATGAAATTCGTTTATTTATATTAATTACTTTTAGAATACAGGAAATTAGGCTGACAAGGCCCAATTCAAGCTTTGTTTAGTTAAAAAGCCAAATTATATATTTTTTTGTTAAAAACCAAAATTTTGTAGTATTTTTTTTGTTAAAGACCTAATATTTTTATGTTGTTTGGTTAAAACTCCAATATTTTTTACAAAAGTGTCGCAAGGTGTTGCAAGACGTTGCATAGCTATTGCAAGGCGTTGCAAAGTTATTGTAAGGTGTTGCAAGGGGCTCCAAAATTCTTGAAAAACAGTTATAAAGTTGTCGCAAAGTGTTGCAAAGTTGTTGCAAGACGTTGCAAAGTGTTGCAAGTTAAAAAAGTACTCAGGGAGCTGAAGACTAAAAAAATTCACTGATCCTTTTAACCAAAATTCAAATTTTTTAGAGAGTTTTGACTAAGTTTTCCATTAGAATATACATTATACACACTATTTCTAAATTATATTTGACATACTATATATTGTATTATATGGATCATATTGCACATTATTTTATATGTTATAAACATTATTTTTCATAGAGATTATTTGAATACAAGTTAAATTGGCGGGTCACAATAACTATATTATTTGCAACATTTAATCGACTGAACTCAAAAAGTTATATTGAAATGACGAAGTTGATGTGTAGTAGTACGTAGTTAAAGAATAGTATAGCAGAAAATTGACCAAAAATTGTATATTTCTCTGCAAACCAAACACCAAATCAGAAATCGTATTTCTAATCCCCATAAAACTAAACATTAGATTAAAATATCCATATTCCCAAGAATCACTCTATAGACATACGATTTTGGTACGATTTTTGGTAATTACATTCCATTCCGCGCCAAACATCACCTTAAACTCTTTAGATTGGATTATACAATTTTTTTGTCTATGTTTGGAGTTTGGACAACCAGAAAAGTTGTGGGGACTTTAACTTAGTACTTTAATTTTTTTTTGTCTATATTTGGTAATTACATTCCATTCCCATGATCATCCCACAATATTCTTTAAGGTGTAATTCAATAAAAAAAATCACCTAGAAACTAGGGGTGGGAATCGGTCGTGCTCGGACGCCTCGGACGCCCGCGGGCAGTTTTCCTTCGGTCTCGGGCTGATCGGACTCACATACTTTAAATCCGTTGAAGATCTTCAAGCGGATCGGGCTGTCATTTTTCACCTACCAGGTTAAAAAGTTATTTTGTAGTTTATTCTTCCTTTCTGTTTTTTTTTTGCTTGTGACTTCAAATTGGCAGACATATTCCTTTCCTCCTTATTTTAGGTAGTTAATATGTTGAGAAAAACTCAGTTACTTTTTTATGGGTAGAATTCTAATTATTTTTTCAACTAATCTCCTCTTCTAAGGCTTGATTCAAACTTTCTTCATTTTTATAAACTAAAGCTAATAAGCTCTTCTTCATCTTCATGAATCTTGTTTTTTATCTTCGTAAAATTTCATAAAATATATCTTCCTGTATAAATTATGTTAAATAGTTATTATGCATATTTCTCTTTTGATATATCCGTAACCGTTGCTTCAGAGGAAAGAAGTTTTTCAAAGTTGAAGTTGATTAAGTCTTATCTTCGGTCTACAATGTCAGAAGAAAGGTTAAATGGGTTGGCCATTTTGTCTATTGAGAAAGATATAACCGACACACTTGATTATTCAACAATTATTAGTGATTTTGCATCTAAAAATGTAAGAAGAACAATGTTCAATTGATTGTAATTATCATCACTTTTTTGTTACATAATATAATTAAATATTTTCGCTACTTATTAATTTTTGCAATAAAATTTTACAATTTCCTATAATTAACAAGGCCACATTTTGTAACTTCGCTTCGGGCCACCAGAAACTCAGGGCCGGCCCTGTATATAGTGTGAAGCTATTATACTATTGAGCTAGGTTTAAATTACTATCATATCTTTTGGCACTTGGGCTAAGTTCTTGCATAATTTTCTTACTTAGTCGAATCCAAAACGTGGTTTTCTTTGTTTTCTGTTTCTGAAATGATAAAAAGAAACTAAACAAAAGAACAGATAAAAAAAATTAAATAGATTGTTAAACTAAATTTTCAATATTTTGATTTATAAGAAGTATCTTACCAAACTAATTTTATTTTAATTTCGACTTTTAAAAAGTTTAACTTAAAAAAATACTTTAATTTTTGTTCATTTATATAGCTTTACAAATAGAGAGTTATGTAATACTGTATGTTATTTACAAGACATTATCTCCGTGGCACAACCTCCTCTTTCAACAAGTCAACATTCAAAAGAGTCAAAACTTTAGAAATCCCACTCACTAAAACTAAATAAATAATGTTATTTAGATGGAGGCCGAAGACTTTTAGAAAGACCACTCACTAAAAAAATAATGTTATTACAAGGAGAGCTAATTCAAAATATCTCCTTAATACTATGGATTAGAACAATATATGTAAGTACAGATATCTTATATTCTATACAAAAGAAACAAATGAATAAAAAAGAAGGTCTTATTTGCAAATAACACTAGTTTGGTAAGTGTCAAGAGATTAGTGTTTTCTTTGATTGTTTAATTCTGATCATTCCACTTCTTACAAGTTGGTGAATTCTCCCAAAAATGAACAAGTCATACAACAAGTCACATAAGAATTTCTGCAGATCTTCCGATCATAATGAATATCCTTTCACATGGAGCTCTCTAAATTGGCATCCAAAATGAAATAATAACTCCGTACCTCCTTTATCCAGGGAGCATAAGCCTCATTAATAGAACTCCATTAAGAGAAAAAGAGAGGAAGAAGAAGAACGGAGAAAGTCATGTACCTACTTTCTTGATGAACCTCATGGAGATCAAAGATATACCCATGGCCCATGGGATTATTTTGAAAATCTACAAATTAATAACTTTTGAAATTTCCTAAAATCTCATGACAATTTGGTAAAATGCTAGCAAACAAACTAAAAGGAGAAGACCTCAAGAATATATTTGTGGGTATTTCTTAATAAGCCTCTATAAATATTTTTAGCAAACAATGGCCTACGGTTCCATGAAATCCCATAAACTTTCAGAAATTACAAACAGGTACATCATTTAGAGATACTTTTTTTTGAGAGACTTCTCCAATGGGATACTAAAAAACACTCTAAACTTATATTTTGAGTATAAATTTAATTGAATTGCTGAAGTGTTGCACTGGAGATGCTCCAACAAGCTAAATTTCATTTCGGTTGGCTTTTTTTTTTACTAAAAATGTGGGTTATTTAGATATTGATGTCCAATTATTTAGCGATATTACGAATAAATCACAAAATAAAAATATTTCTGAATTTGACCCTCATTCTCAATTTCTGCATCAATTATCAGTTAGAGGTTTGTTTGTCAGTTTTTTTTTGAGAAATCGACTACGATCTCGTTACAAGGCATTGATACATCATGAAGATGTGATGAGCAACTACCTAATTTAAACTGAAGGAGGACTAAAGGCTAACAATATGGAAGAGGCCTAAAGCCCGATAAATTTATTACAATATTTACTTTATATATTGTCTAAATTACATGTGATAAATCTAGAAGACAAACTGCTTCCATCGAGACTGGGTTTCATGACCTCATGGACTTAAGAGGGGTGTCCAACCGTTACACCAAAGGGTGGTGGACTGTTTGTTTGTCAGTTGCATGTGTGAGATTTGACAAAAATGCCCTTCATGATATATTTAGGAGTATTTATACATTGACCCACGACTATTTAGCAATATTAAGACTACACTCCCAAAACAAAAATGTGTCTAGCATTGGCCCTCCTGTTTTTATTTTTTTGTCGAATATTAAGTAAGTAGTTTGCATGCCAACTAAACTAACTGAACATAATTTCGAGAGAAAAACACTTCCAACTAAGTATTCACATAACTAAGATGGTGTTTTTTTCTTCTCATTGTGTGAATCTGAATCGTCTGACTAAAATGGACCAAAATCAACCCAAATCAGATGAGCCAAACAATAATAAACGCTCCGTAATATGTGGCTCGAGTCAGATTTAGTTCCGACTTGGGGAGAAAACGAACACTACTTCAAAATTCACATATAAAGGAAAATTAAATCTTATGATCACAAATATCAGTTAACTCGGCCCCACAAACAAATACCAAATATTCAATAAGAATGGAATATCAAAATCATGTTTGATTAACTTCTCAAATTCTGTTTACGAGAAAATGCATTTTGCGCACGAGAAGATTTAACTTTACACTTTTAGTGTAATTGTACATCATTGTATTTACTTTAATAGTCAAAGGGTATATCTGTACATTTTATATGAATTACTTTTCTATAAATATATCAATACCCTAACATTTAAGTACCTTGAGCCCTCAATTCTCTACATGATATCAAGAGCCAAAACCTATCTACTGAGGTCGAATACCGGGTTCTGGCCCACACTACAACAGAAGTAATTTGGATAAAGAATCTGTTACTTGAATTAAGGTTCTCAACATCTCAATTTCCCATTATCTACTGTGACAATATAAGCACCACCTATCTCACAGTGAATCCCATTCTTCATTCTCACACGGAGTATGCGGCAATTGATTTTCATTTTGTGCG
The DNA here is from genome assembly GCA_002897215.1 of Eschscholzia californica subsp. californica. NCBI lineage: Eukaryota > Viridiplantae > Streptophyta > Magnoliopsida > Ranunculales > Papaveraceae > Eschscholzia > Eschscholzia californica. Next base: position 616,928 of record BEHA01002874.1, on the reverse strand, counting down.
AGAACAAGTAAAGAATGGAAATCTTAAGGCTCATTTCTTATCCGACGATGTTCAATTGACTGACATACTCACAAAAGGATTATCTTCAATTGTACATCATTGTATTTACTTTAATATTTAAAGGATATATCTGTACATTGTACATGAATTACTTTTCTATAAATATATCAATACCCTAACTTATAGGGTATCTTGAGCCTTCAATTCTCTACATATACTTCTCAAATTGCATAATTTATAAAGAAATTGATTGGTCCACGAATACAAAGGTTATCCAAAAGTTAGAAATATTCAGAAAAATAGGCTACTTGAAATCCGAGATGGGATTGACAACCCATGTTAGGTGGCATTGAGTTTCTATCACCCAATAAACTAGTTCAAGAAGTAAGGTTTTTCTCATACTTATCGATTCACAACATGCCCTTTCCATAACGAACGCGGGATTATCCCAACAAAATGAAGACAATCGGTCAAACTTCCTATATGTGTGACACGTTTTGATGCGGAGTTTTCTTCTATGGTGATGTAGTAAGATGTGAGCAAAGAGAATAAGGTTTTAGTGGCCACTAGGAGAGGTTCCAAAAATCATTTTCTTCTTTATAGAACCCTTTGCATCTTCTTCATTCTTCATTCTTCATCTTCTCTTCTTGACCTTAATTTAAATTTAACATTCTCTCTTTTGATTCTTTAATGCTTTAGTTTTATGGTTGTAGGTGAAGATACCTTGCTTTTGCTCTTTTCACAGCTACCTCTTTTATCTAGAATATTTCCTTCTTTCTTTTTCCCTTTGATGCTTAATTTTGTTGTTTGGACATATGGGTCCCAATTATATACCAATACTATCCACTAATATTCACATACATCTTTACTATTTTTGTATGAACTTTGTTTGAATAATTACACTATGACACATATATATATATATATATATATATATATATATATATATATTAATTTTTGTGAAGCTCATTTCTGCTTCATTCTAAAATGAATGTACTTTACAGGTATTTCAGGTCTACAAGTCAATAACTTTTCAAACAATTTTTATTTGTAGTATGTCCAGTTCAGATTCAAATATCATGCGACTAAGAATAAGTCATTTATTTGTAAATGTCAAGAGAGTTAAATGTCAAGTTATTAGTCCGGAAGTGTTAGAATCACAAAAGATTTTGATAAAAGAAGTTACCCAGCTGATGTGACGGTTGTGACATTCATCTCTCAACGGTCCAAATTAAGTCTAAATTTCAAATTACAACCGCCACATCAGTTGGGTAACATCTTTTGTCAAGATCTTTTGTGATTTTAGCATTTCCCTATTAGTTATTGGCCGCATGTCGCACTAAGTTATGTTACGACCATAACTTATTATCATTTTCTAGCTCAGAATGTCTAATATGAAGGCAGACATATCTTTCCTTTTTTTTTCAAGAGTGATGGTGGATATAAAATGTGGTACATTTTTATATATAATGCAATGTTTCTTCATCAAAAAAAAAATATAGAATAGAATATTCATATGATCAAATGGATATCTTGTCAGGGAGTCTACATCCATTTTCTATTATTTTGAAGACTTTGGAGGGTATTTGATCTTTTATACTCATTAAGTGCAGACCGACAATTTTAGATTAAGTGCAAAAAAGTAAGTTCCAACTTTAGAGCTTATATTTTTGCAGTTACTTTATAAGTGCTAAAATGGGCATTTTTACCCTTATCCTAATATAATAGTGACTAATATAATTATAACTAAAAACAAAATCTTAAACCATAGATAAATACGAATTTTTTTTTATCACTTTAGGGATGACTATTCCTCTTCTTCACTCATCCGTCACCTAGGCTTTTCTCTTAATTTTTTTTTTCACCTCTCATCCTTCCTTAAGCGTGGAACCACCCAAATTCCATGATGCGACCAGTGGTGAAGTCGGAATTTTTTTGTGAGAGGGAGACTTTTTCGTTATAGGTAATGAAAGAAGTCAATAGTATACGATCAGGCAACAAACAAAAAGCAAATCCTCAACAAATTTTTTTTATAGTTAAGATATTCCATTGTAATTTTGGCGTATAACAAGCTATCTCTTTAATTTTCTCATCAATATGATTCGAAGATCTTTCTCCTAACTAGATTCCCAAAAAATATTAAAATAAAAAATAAAGAGAGAGAGAGAGATGAAGAGACGGTGGTGTAGATTAGAATGAAATGATGGTGGAGACGATGAAGAGGAAGTGACCGTAATGGAAGAAAAGATAAAATAGGGTTAATTCCGTTTTGACCCCCGATTTGTGACCAACTCGCCGTTTTGACCCCTATAAGTGTCCGGCAGTTCGTTTTGGCCCAAAAATATTTTCAACCTCCCAATCCTACCCCCATGACATATCTGTAATTTCTTTTTTTCTTTTTCTTTGTCCACCTCATCTAACAATTACCACATCACCTCTGTCCACCTCACCCTACTTATCCGGCGAAAGGTTGCCGGCCGGAATAAAAAATTTCGGCCGACCACGTTTACAAAAAAAAATCCCTTTCTCTCTCTTCCTCTCCTTCTTCTTCTTCTTTCTCTCTTTACCAAGTCCGGCGAAGGGGAGGATCCCCTTCACAGGACTTGGTAGAGAGAGAGTAAAGAAGGAGAGGAAGAGAGAGAAAGGGATATATATTTTTTTTTTGTAAAGGTGGCCGACCGGAATTTTTTATTCCAGCCGGCAACCTTTCGCGAGAGAAGAAGGGTGAGGTGGACAGAGGTGATGTGGTAATTGTTAGATGAGGTGGACAAAGAAAAAAAGAAATTACAGAAATGCCATGGGGGTAGAATTTGGAGGTTGAAAAAAATTTGGGGCCAATTAGGAAATTTTTTGGACCAAAACGAACTGCCTGACACTTATGGGGGCCAAAACGGCGAGTTGGTCACAAATCGAGGGCCAAAACGGAATTAACCCATAAAGATAAAGTTTTCTTTCTCATAACATGTTTACCATGACAAATCTGAAAAGGCATAGAAAAGACAATTTTGAATTCCAAAATACAAGTCACCAAAAAAATCTAAGAGAAGTAAAATATTGGGGATTATTTAGAAAATATTTCATCTCTACGAGGCCATTTTAATAAGTTGGTCGTTTTAAAGAGGTCAAAAATGAGTTAGCCTAGTCAATAAGAACCAATTTAAGCTCAACATAGCCTTAAGTTAAGTAGTAAAAATTCTAGCAAAAGAAGTGTTGTATATGGGACCCGATCGACCTTAACTATGTAATTCAAGCCTTAAACCACCTGAGATAGGGAGAAAATCTATTTGAGAAACCGAAATACATATATAATACACTGGCTAGTGCACTATCACACTAGCAAGCTGCATTAGGGTTTGGGGGCACGTGCCCCTACGTAGGCTCGCCATTAGATGCGACGTAAACTCTTTCTCCTTCATAATTTTCAATTGTTTGTGTTTTCGACCCAAAATATTCATAAACCTTACTTCTCATATACCTAAACTCGTGAGCTTTACGAACGAGTATAAAATGCTAATAATTAAACACTTTAAGGTCAAATAGACCATTACTTTACTCATTTTTATATCATTTACAATTAATAAAAAATAAAAAATCAAACAGTTACAAATAATGGGAAACAAATGGTATAATACTCACAATTTTTTTTTGAGAAATCGACTACGATCTACGTTAGTCGTTATGAGGCATTGATACATTATCAAGATGTGATAAGCACGATAACCGTCTAAGTTACACAAATGATTAAAGATGCCTGAAACCCGACAACAAAGAGGACTAAAGCCCGACAACAACTACTTTATTTAGTGCCTAAATTACATGGAATAAATCTCGGGGATAAACTGCTTCCATCGAAACTCGATCCCAAAATCTCATGAGCTTAAGAGGGATGTCCTACAACTGCACCAAAGAATGATGGATAATAATCACAATTAATATCACTTACTAAGTAATAACACTTATAACTGCTAAAAAAATCTAACACCCTCAATTTAATGAGAAAAACATTGCCTCAACATACAGATTTGGAGACTTCTCATTTGTCAACACTTATATCTCCAACATGTGTAACACTTTAAAACAAAAGTTTGGCTTTTGCTCCAAAATTGTACTGTTTGGTAATTTGGTTTCCCTAACCCACCAAAGTTGATAAATATCAAATTTAGAGAAACTCCTAAATTTTGTAAGGCCAGCGCTCTGAGGAAAGCAAAATAGTTTTCGGGGTGTGAAGACTTGGTCAAAAATTGATCAATTTTGTTTGACAATTTTATTTTGTAAGTTGTTAGATGGAAATAAAAATAAAAAACCCTCCACCTCACCTCACTCTCTCTCCACCTCACCTCTCTCTCTCTCCACCTCATCTTCTCTCTCCCCACCACTCTCTCTCTCTTCTCCGACTAGGTCGCCGGCTGGAAAATTTTCCAGTCGGCGACCATGAAAAACAAACAAATAAAAAAATATTCACTCACTCTCTCTCTCTCTAGAAACTCCGGCGAAGGGGTTTCCCTTCGCCGGAGTTCCGGTCTGTGCTTCAACAGACCGATCTGCCCTGTTGAAGAACAGACCGGAACTGGTTTGTTCTTCAACAGACCGGAACTCCGGCGAAGGAAAACCCCCCTTCACCGGAGTTTCTAGAGAGAGAGTTAATTTTTTTTTTATAGTCGTCGACTGGAAGAAGAGAGAGAGTGAGGTGAGGTGGAGAGAGAGTGAGGTGAGGTGGAGGGTTTTTCATTTTTATTTTTATTTTGAAACATATTCCCCATAAAATATGTTTCCCCGTAAACTTTTCACACTCCGAAAACTAAGCTTTCCCCAAAGTATTGGCCTTTTGTGAACAGATTGAATTGATGAACAAATTTGTACATAATCGAAGACTCTTAAACCGCAACCACTTATAAAGAAACAAATTGCACAATTTAATAAAAACCACTGAAAGAATAAAAATAATACTAATAAAATTGCAGATTTGAAGTTTTAAAATATAGATTTTGGTCGCAAGACTGGAAAGTCCATGACAAAACTATGAATCTTAATAAAAAATTTATTTTCCATCGACGGTCCAATTTTTGTGTGATTGGGAAACATTGCCCTTTCTTTATCTTTGTCTTGCTGCTATTTTGGTTGGCTGCATCAATCAAGTCCACATCCACTAGATGTACAATTGACTCCCTGAAGAACATCTTTTTCTGTAGTTGTTTCCCAAGTTCCAAACCCTACTTCTGACCT
>BEHA01002874.1:596292-606969 GCA_002897215.1 Eschscholzia californica subsp. californica | reverse complement strand
GTTACTGTTTTTTTTTTTGGGTCCTTGGGTACATAGACCAAAATAATATTTAAAAAAGGTTTATGATCTAATCTTCCCAAAACATGGATATTTAGTCCTTTTACATTATGGAAATAATAACCCATTGTTTATGAGATAACTACCGTCCATGTCCCTCCTACAAAAATCACGGGATTTTTAATTTTCCAGGATGAATTTGGAATGTTTCTAATGTGGGCGTGATTTAGGGGATTTATAGCAGCTAACGTATAAATCCGAAATTGATTTTTCTCTATCTTCTAACCGTTTTGGAAAGCAAATCTATTTCCAAACTGATTCAAAACAAAAATCGTAACCAAATCAATTTTCTCTCTCTTTACAGATTTGGAAACCAAATCAATTTTCTCTCTCTTACTATGTAAATTTTTTTCGATTCAAATCAATGTTCTCTCACTTAACTTTGAGATTTGGAAATAGTATATTTTCTGGGATCAATTTAGCGTGATTTGGGGGTTAATATACAAAACATACATATCATTTTCTCTCACTTAACTTTGAGATTTGGAAATAGTATATTTTTCTGCGAACATTTTAGCAACATTTGTTTTCGTTTTTACTCATACATAAATACACATCGAATACAAATTATGAAACAAATACGTAAATTATGTATTATTTATGACGAGGAAACCATCATTTGTCAAGTATACAACATAATTTATCAAATGTATGTGGGTCTTGTTCAATAAATTACACATAATTTCTTTTACATTACACATCCTTTACATTCTATTACAAAAAAAAGTACAAAATCTTCTCCGGTTAAAAAATGGTGCCCATCCATGTACTCTCCATTAGTTTCGTTGACTCACTTTGATTTGATGATTCTCTTTGAAATTTCATCTGGTATATCAAATCTATACACATACATTAAAGAAAAAAATCATATATTGTATTATAAACTACATGTACAGATTCGTAAATTATGTATAATGTTTGTCAAATTTTGACAACATTTGAAGGTTTTGAGTAGTTTGGTAAACTTAACAAGGTTACTGTTTTGGGTGAAAAGTACACGTAATGGTAAATAAATAATACATAATTTATGTGCACTTATACGTGTAACATAATGGTAAGCACATGAAGATATACGTAAATTATATATACTTTATTGCAAAGTACACGAGATTTGATAGTAAAGCGAAGTATTTCTACTAATGAAATGAGTATTGTTTTGGTGTTAAAGCACGGGTAATGTTCTATAAATTACCCATAATTTACTATAAATTATGGTAATTTTGCGATAAAGTACATGTACTGTAAATTCTGTTATGAGTAACCGTACGAAAGAACAAATGTTTCATAAATCCGTACGAATTGAAAACCAGATCTGAAGAAAAAAATGAGAATATCATTAAGCTTAAACTACATATCTAAAGATATCTGCTATGATGATTGATTGCAATAATGAAAAACTCGAGTTGAAGGATTAAACATCAAGAACAAAAACATAAATAAAATTTTAAGAGAGAGAAAGAAAATAAACATCAAACATTCGATTGTTTCTATGAATTACTACAAAAAGTCTTTGAAACTTATACTCAAAATCATATATGATCAACTTTAGAGATAGAATCTGTTATAATAAACTGAAACATAATATAAAATCGTATAAAATAAAAAGTGTTTTACCTCATTAACGATGAAGAAGATGATTTCAGCAGCTCTAATGAAGATAAACAATGGAGGTTTTTACTGCTGCTGTAATGAAGATGAAACAATGGAGGTTTGTACTGCTGCCGGTGAGTTTAATGAAGGTTTATTGGAGCTTTCGTTTTTAGAGAGAGAGAAAATTTCCAGATTTCAGTTACGGAATATATTGAAGATGGAATTTACTTGAATTTAAACGTGATTGGAGAGAGAATGCAGAGATAAAAATGAAAAAAAGATATTTTGGATTTTTGAATGTAAATCGGATTTTATATATAAAAAAGGTTAGTATAGGTATTATAAATTAATATGTAATCTAGGGATTTGGTTTTCTCTCTAAATGAGACTAGATGGACTAGATATCCATTTATATTATTTTTTTGATTTTGAAACCCTTTATAGGATTAGAGATGACTATATCTGCTATTAGGACCCGTATTTTGGGCTATAAGGTTTGATGATCATCAGTCATGCCTTCTGGTTTCTCGTTAACTAACAGTAATCCTAAAATCAAACAGGTGAAGAAGTTCCCCTTTTTTTTTTTCCCATTTTCAAGTTTCTGACATCTATGATGTGAAGGGTTGGGGTTTTATGGTTTAAAGGAATCAAGGTTTAGGGCTTTTTATTTCATAAAAAAAAAAGGTTTAGGGCTTTTATTAAAAGTTGTTTGGTAACACAGTTGAAGATGGCCCACTTTCCATTGAATAAATGGGTCTTTTTGTGGCGGGTTATTGTTTTTTTTTCTTTAAACAAGAAACTTTATTTCATTTATTATTTGAACAAAAAAAAAACTTTATTTCATTTATTGGTTATCATTTTGGATACAAGACACAATACAATTCCGAATATGAATCCTATTCCAAACAGTACCATAAACATTGTTGTGTATTGTTAATGTTACTAATTTATGTGTCGCCGTATTGCAAACCCTAGGACAGTAGCAGAACTGAACAGATTCGAAAGTAGCTTCCTGATAATGAATATCACTGAATATATGTCGAAGTTGCCAAGGGATTAATGTGTCTTCTTGGAACAAGTCATTTATGAGTGATTGCGAGCCACTTTCTGTCAAAGACAAGTTAACTTTATGTTTTCATTGCTTTGTCCTTTATCATTTTGATACTTCCACATAATTTGTGGAACATTTTATGCCGTTGCATGTATTTGTGGTAAATATGCTCCATGACCAAGATTGTTTTGTCATACTGTTATGGTGGCAAATTAATAACATTAAAACTAAAACAAAAATCCCTCTAATTCAACCAGCTTCTCTTTGGGTCGAGCTTAGGCTCAGGCCCGAAGAGAAGCTCATTCAACTCTAAGAGTAGAGTCAGGGCCGTGCGGTTCTCAGTGCGGGCAGGGCGACCGCACTGGCCCCCCACCCTGGTGGGCCCACTTTTTTTTGTAATTGTAGTACTATTTTAATTGAGAAAAAAATAAAGTTTGAAAGGTCAAATTTAAAAAGCAAGTTTAAGCATATTTAGATAAGCAAGTAGGGCCCATTCTCTTCCCTGGGCCTGAGTGACAAATAGCTCTTTCTCTCTCTACTTTCATTTCTCTCTCTACTTTCATTTCTCTCTCTACGTTATTTTTTTTTGACAGATAAGCTAATTCCATAAATAACATCCAAAAGATGTACATCGTACAAGCTTACAAATCCTTTAGAGGATCAAACCGAAAACTATAGACTTAGTTAAGGATTTAAAATGGATTTCGCCAACTCATGTGGGGCGAAGTTTGCTTCTCTAATACAATGGTTTATTACCACGTCTCTTTCTGCTAGATACCCACGTAATCTATCCAAGTCGTTGATTAATCGCCACGGGGAAGCATCACGTCCATCCATTATTAGGTTTACAAGGACTAAAGAATCAGTCTCCATTTCGAAGCTTTGCAACCCCAATCTCTCAGCTAGCCGAAACCCTAGTTCTATTCCTCGTAGTTCACTGTGGAGTGATGAAACCGGTGGGAATCTTTGTGCTTCTGTATCTATTATCTCCCCTCTCCAATCTCTCGCCACTGCTGCTGCTGCTGCTCTATCATTCCTGTAAGCTCCATCAACATTTACCTTTATTCGTCCATATGGAGGAGGTTTCCAAGTTCTATCCTGTAAAATATTCGAAAAAGAAGAAGTCACAGATGATGAAGGAAATTTTTTGAGTTCTAAAGCCATATTATGCCAGATGAGATTCAAATTGACATCTTGGTTTTGGAAATGTTTTGCATTCCGAGCTTTCCACCACTGCCACAACAGATAAGTGTATTTGTACCATTGATCATTCGAATTCTTTCCTTTAATTAGGATATCTTTGAGATTTTCAGTAGGATTATCTTTTAGACTTGTGAAGTCCGTATCCTGCAAAGAGTTAATGAATGATTTAAAAGTCTTGCATGTCCCAAATAGATGATTGGTTGATTCGATTTCATCGTCCGGACACATCTTGCAAGTTTGGTTCGTCTGTGGTATTCTATTCTTTATGTTTGATAACGTTGCTATCCCATTATGTAACAGCCTCCATATGAATATCTGGACTTTGGGATCCCTCTCTTTCTTTTTCCAAAATTTTGACCAAGGAAAATCTCCAATATCAGGTGGTAAAACTGGTCTGATTTTTATGGCAGAATAGAATGATTTTGTTGTGAATCTTCCATGTTCTGTTTTCTTCCACATGAGTCTATCCCTTTCACATGTAGGTGATATAGTGATGTTTGTGATTGCCGTAATTGATTCTGCAGTGAAGTATTGTTGTAACAAGTCTATTTTCCAAGTCCTGGAATTTGATTCAATGAGATCTGCAACCCATGTTATATTTTGTGGTAGGCTCTGAATCAAAATTGGAATATGGTCTATCATTTCAGGAACCCATCTATCTTCCATAATTTTAGTATCAGTGCCATCTCCAATCATCCAAATGGTGTTATTTTGTAATGTTGTTCTAACTTGAAGCAATGATTTCCAGAAGGGTGATGCAGGTAAGTTCCTGTTTACTTTCCAAAAGTCCTCATTTTGTAAGTACTTGGCACTTAATAATTTGACCCATATAGCTTGTTTATTTGTGAGGAATCTCCAGGCCATTTTTGCTATTAGGGATTCATTTACCTCCTTTAATGATCTTATTCCTAGACCTCCATGTTTCTTTGAACTTGTTATTATGTCCCAATTGATAAAATGAATTTTCCTGTCTTGTGACCCATGACCCCACCAGAATGACCTTTCTTCCCTTTCTAATTGGCTTAGTATACCCTGTGGTAATAGTTGGTAACTAAAAGGATACACACATAAAGGACCTAATACTGATTTGATTAAAACTGTCCTTCCTGCCTGTGACACAAATTTTTGTTTCCATCCTGCAAGTGTTTTCTTAAATTTGTCCTGCAGCCAATCATAGCTCTTTATTCTATTACCTGGCTTTAGAATTAGTGCTTCAAGGTACTTTGCTTGGTCTGTCATGATTGGAGCTTTCAATGTGTTAACAAATTGATGTTTGAGATCAGGAGTTACTCCAGAGCTAAAATAGATGGATGATTTCTCATAATTCACTGCCTGTCCTGAAAAGCTGGAATATAATTTCATGAAGTCTATGATAGAATTAAGATTTGCTGAAGTAGCCTTACCAAATATTATCAAATCATCTGCAAACAGAAGATGTGAGATAGAGGGACTAGATGGATTAATTTTGTACCCTGTAAACAAACATTTTGATTCATAGTAATAAATAAGAAGAGAGAGGGCCTGAGAGGTGAGGATAAAAAGGTAAGGGGATAAGGGGCATCCTTGACGAAGACCCCTAGTGCCCCTAAAATTACCATATAACCGACCATTTAGCTGAATGCTAAACTTTGGTGTAGTGATACATTGCAAGATTAAGTTAAGAAAAGGGCCCGAGAGGCCCATAGCTTTAAGCACCAATTCCAAGAACTCCCAACTTACTCGGTCATATGCTTTGGCCATGTCCATTTTTAAGCAAAACCCTCCATTTTTGGCTCGAGAACCATCCATGGAATGTAGGACCTCTTGTGTGATTACTATATTATCTAAGATCTGCCTATTTGGGACGAATGCATTCTGTGTCCACATGATGTTATCTTCTAGAGAAGGTTTCAACCTATTTGCTATTATCTTCATGATGAATTTGTAAATGGAAGTGCAAAGTGAGATGGGTCTGAACTCTGATGCGCAACTCGGAATCTTGACCTTTGGAATTAGTGCTAATGTGGTATGATTAAGTGTTGGATCTATCTTACCCGTAAGGAAAATGTTTTGAATGTACCCGATAAGATCGTTGCCTATGATGTCCCAGTTTACTTGAAAGTATTCACAAGGAAGTCCGTCCGGACCAGGACTCTTGTTAGACTCCATTTTCATGACCACATCTTTTATTTCCTCTGCAGTTGGGATTCCTGAGATGGCGCTTAATTCTTCATTTGGTATGACTTTATATGCACTAAGAATTTCCATTGGCGGTTGAACGACCTGTTCGGCTGTGAACAAATTCTGAAAGAAATCAATTAATTCATTAGCTATTTCATTCTCATTTGAAATAATATTACCGGACCGAGTTGTTAATTGATTTATCTTATTTTTTTGTTTTCTGATTGACATGGCTGTATGGAAGGCTCTTGTGTTTCTGTCTCCGTTGGCAGCCCATTTGAGTCTTGAACGTTGTTCACATTTTGTCCTTTCTATCTCCTCTAGATGAATAATTTCTTCTTGTATTTGACTTTCTACCTCTAATGTTAGAGTAGATGGTTGTAGTGCCTGAATATCTAAGAGGCGTTTTCTGAGTGCCTTTAGTCTGTCCTTCATTATCCCAAACGATCTTTTACTCCAGATGAAAAGTGATGATTTTACCGATTTTGCCTTGTCGTAAAATGTTCCTGTTGCCGAATCCCAATTCGATGAAAAGGTATCCCTGTATTCTCGGTGATGTGTCCAATATTTTTCAAACTTTTCGATTGTGGGAATTGTGTTACCTTGCACTTTTAATTTTAGAAGGATTGGGGCATGATCACTTGCATATCTTGGAAGGTGAAAGACTCCTGAATTCGGAAAATGTAATAACCAGTCTGATGATACCATGGCTCTGTCGAGTCTCTCTTGGGTCAGATGATGACGATCTCTATTATTAGACCACGTGAATGCAGGTCCGTTGAATCCCAAATCAATTAGTCCACTCTGTCGAATAAATGATTGAAAATGGTTCATGAAATAATTAGTTTGAGTACCCCCTCTTTTTTCCGATAAATGGCCGATGGCATTCATGTCTCCGATGCAGCAGTAAGGATTAGTAACTGATGAAAGAATTGACAAGAAATTAGTCCAAAAAGAGATCCTATTATGCATATGAGGAGGGCCATAAATAGTAAATAGATCCCAATCCATATTTAAGTTATTATCATGTATAGTGGCATGTATTAGATTAAAATCAGAGGAATTAATACTAATATTAACATTATTGGTCCAAGCTAAATAAAGGCCACCACTTCTGCCTTGAGATAGAACTTGGCGATTATTATTGTAACCCAAGTTAAGTAAGAAAGGAAAATTACAAGCATAAGAGAGTTTAGTTTCAGAAAGAAATATAATATCCGGCCTAGTGGCCTTCAGGAACTGATAAAGAGCATTCCTTGTCAGGGTGTTCCCTATTCCCCGGCAATTCCACGCGAAGATGCTCATTCCTCCATCGGCTTTAAGGTAGCCGTGACCTGTTCTCCATTGTTTCTATTTGCATTCTGTCTAGCCAAACGTTTACATGGCCTGGTTCCCTCCGTTTTTTCTTTGGATGGATTTTCACATAATACCTGCACTTCATAGAGAATGTTATCATTAAACTCATTAGAAGAGGAAGCCTGATTAATGGGTCTGGATCTCTTTGTAGTATTGATTTTGTCTAGAGTGTCTCCAAAACAATCGTTTAGAGAGACCCTTCGCTCATTTTCTGTTTCCTCTATGATACCTAAAGGACTCGATCCTAATATTCCTTTTGAATTAGTGTTACTAGTACTACCAAAAGATTCCATTTCTTTAATAGTACCAGTTTTAGACATGTTCACTTTGAACTTGTCAGAATATTTTGGAATCATACTAGATTGAATTTTAAATCTTTGACTCTCCGATAAATTCATCTTAAGAATGTCTCCCATAAGAAGAATTATCGGGCAGAAAGTAAATGTGTGTCCTATTCGGCCACATGATTGACAAAACCGAGGCAATCGCTCGAAACGTAATTCTACAGAAATTAATTGGTGATTAGATATAGTAAGGTTGATCCGGTTAGGCAAAGGCTCGACTATAGTGATCTCCACTCTGACTCTCCCGAAAACTGTCCATTTGGACACATCTTCCGGTGTTGTTGGTTGATATCGTCCTATAGTTGAAGCAAGTCTGTTGACGTTGGTACTATTGAGATGTTTCATCGGAATCCCATGCATTTGAACCCAAAACTACACTTTATCGAAAGTATGATTAATAGGTGCCACATGAGGATTGCATTCCTGTAAAACAATTAATTCATCCATAATCACCCAAGGAGAACGAGCAATGGCCAATTCCAATTCGGTTCCTGTTGCAAATCGAATTAAGAACTGGTTTTCTTTAATTTCTGTAAGAGTGAACTTGTTTGGCCCATACAGGACTCTAGAGAGTCTGATCATGGCCTGGTTAGTGTCAATTCTCTTATCGCTACAAAATTTAAGAACACCATGCTTTATGATTGTCTGTTCCAGACTTAATGATTCGAATCCTTCGACTGTTTGTACCGATGGTTCATTCGTTGTTAATTCTTCAAGTTGTTGCAGTAGGTCAGAATTGGTCGCATCCATGATGAATTTGAAGAAGAATGATAAAGAGAGAAGATAAAATAATGAAAAGAGACTAAATCTCAACCAAAGTAAGACAAGAACTAAGGGTGTGTTTGATTGGGAATTTTCGGGGAAAATAGAAACAGTTTCTCTAAAATTTAGATTTTTCATTTGTTTGGTACTCACTTTAGGGAAAGAAAGACTTTCAATCACGTGACTCTTTTTTTCCAAATTTTCCTCAAAAAAGGGGAATCTCCTTACCCACTAGATACTTGAGAAAGGTTTTCTCCTACAAAAACTCAACAATCTTTTACCCGGTCAACAACAAAAATAACAAAAAAATTTCTTTCAACTTCCATGATGCTTTCTTTCAGCAATAAAAAAAACTCCACGGTGCTTTCTCTCTCAATCCTAAAGCTGCAAGTGAGAACTCACTCGAAGAGGCCATCAACGAAGAAAAAGCAAGCTTTCGGCAAGTTTCTCTCTCTAAATGGGTTATTCGGATGTGCAATCTTCATAATATTGTGAATGATCATAACTCATATCATCACCTGATTGGATGCCTCTTCTACTTTTGCAGTATTAATGGTGTTGATGAAGATCATACCAATTAACAACTACTAAATGACTTCATGTTTGATGTTCCTATAAGATACTTCTTCAACTTTGATTATTAATAAATCACCAACATCACCATCAACTATAGATTTGGATTTAGACTTGGGGATAGTTTAAATAGATTAAACCATTAAGTAGGAGAATTAGAATCTCATTTTACATTTCAAGTTTTATATTTAATTTAACATATGATTTCTTATAAATTAATTAGTGATCAAAGACTACCTATTTCCTTTGGTTGATTAAAATCTCATATAATGGTTTCATTTATTTACTTTTCCATGTGTTTGATGGGCTTTTAGATTGAAGGTTCTAAGCCACTTGAGGCATGAAATGATACAATCATGAAGCATGTAGGTGTAGGTTACTATAATTTGAATCTTACCGTTTCTAACAATATACGATGAATTTTATAATGAATAACAAAGTTGAGAAAAAAAAATAACATGACAAACCATAATAATAGTAAATGGAAAATTGTGAAATTATATATTTTTTTCTTTGCGAACCAAACAACGGAAAATGTAGAAAATATGTATGATGAAATTATTTCTCCGAGAATATGTTTCTCCGAGAAAGAGTTTCTCTAATTTTTTTCCTTTCCCCGAGTTACTATCAAACACAACCTAAGAGAATTAGTAGCAGAAATTTGTGTCTGTTCGTCGGTAACCGTAAAGAAACCGTCTGAACTACCCAAACCGACTAAAGAAAAGTGAAAGCACCACCAGATTTGGTTGTGCCGGAGAAAAAAGTAACTGTCTCCGCTCCAGAGCAGTGGGCCATTTTTGTTCCTCTCTCTACGTTATTACTCTCTCACTCTCTCTCTGCCTTCCTTTTTCTCTCACAAATCAACATCCAAAGTGAAACGTATAGATACAGTCATACAGATTGCCAGTGAAATTTGAATTCCATAAATTTTCGATTTTTTAATGGTCTCTTCCTATCTACTCTATTATATATTCTCTTTCTATGTTATAAGTTATTCTCTTTATTCTCTCTATATTTCCAAAAACAAAGGTAAAAAGATTAGACTTTTTGTTTTTTAAAAGGTTTGACTTCACCCAATATCTATTATATTAAAACAGGTCAGTCGGTTATCCAGGGGATAAGTCTGATCGTCCATTTTATTTTAGAGATTTGGTTGGGAACACATCCGACGGATGATATAATTTTTTTTTATGTAAATAGACTACAAAAAGAAGGGTATCTATGTAAATCAACTAAAATTAGTTAGAGTAACTACTACCCATATATTTTTTTTTTATTGAGTAGATTAACGTGGGAGGATGAGAAATTAGTGGGGAGAAAATCTCTCTTCCACATTCTTGATCGGTTTTTTTATCAAATTTTTTTTCCAAAGTAACTACTTCGAAAAATATATAAATAGGACTCTTGCCAGACTGATATCTTTTCACTGTAAGAAAAAAACAATCTCTCACATCTATTTTATAGTTCAGACTTTAATGAAATATTTGATTGCTCCTCTTGGTTGTTTAATGTATAATTATTATTTTCTCTAAATGTAAAATTGCTATTCAACTGTTACAATATTCTTAACACAACGGCGCA
>BEHA01002874.1:581292-591292 GCA_002897215.1 Eschscholzia californica subsp. californica | reverse complement strand
ATTTATGTTTTTCTAACGACATGATTCTTAATAATCCCAATTGGTATCTAAAGCTAACAAATTGACAATTTGCTCAAAATTATATTGTATTCCATAAATCACCAAAGAGGCAAAGAAACAAATCAATGGAAAGAAAGGTTGATTCCAAAAATCAACAGTTCTAGACCAAAATGTTCTCATATCATTCTAACACATTTCGAACAAAACCCTGTAAAGAACAAACAAGTTTTAAGCATTATTTCTATAATCCTAATATGCTCAATCAACCACAAAACCATGTTAGTCTATTAGTATTAAAATTGGGATTCAGACAAATTAATTTGACTGTATCAAAAGACATAATAAAAACTATCTTGAATTCAGGGGAACAAGTTGAAATAAACAATTCGTTGACTAGAAATAGGGCAACTTCAAATATTTTATACTCCAATCAAATCCAGATCTATATTCTCTTTCACATCTATATAATAAAACACAAGCAAATCATTATAGTCAAAAATGAAGTATAACAAAAGCTAATCACTAGAACAGCAAATTTCTGAGTCAAGTACCCGTTTTCACCAAGTGATGAAGATCGTGAGTTCCTGTTTATCTGATTATCAGTTGTCTTCTTCGCTTTCTCCTCCTATTTATGCATAAAATGATCCTAAAATCAAAGTATTGATAAAGTTGGGATTTTTTTCTTTCAACATTGGATGTGTTAACAACGGTTAGGGTTTTTTTCTAAGAAAATTGTATGGCGACACGGACTAATTCTGATTTAGCCCCTGTAGATGTTACCAATTCTTTTTTGCCCCCAGATGTGGCCGACTTGACATTTCAATTGAATAGTACTAGTTCATTTTGTTTTTTATCCCAATTTTACCCTTCATGGTATCCAGGTACTCTTTGGGTTAATTCCATTTTATCCTCCCCTATATGACCAACGCCCCTTTTCCCACGTTGTCCAACAAGTCGTTTTAACTCGTTAACTAATCGTTTAGGCAAAATAGTTTTTTTTTTTTTTTTTTAACTTACCTTACATTAATTAGAATAAACGTTATTACAATATTTATCAACTAAAATATAAGGAACATTTTACCACTTTTTGCTTTTATTCTTCTTTCTTGTCCATTTTGCTAGCTTGTCTGCTTGCGAGTTGTTTCTCTTCTAGTGTGTTTGAATTGAACTGTTCCGAAGGCTCTTCTGGTTTCTCGAATTCTTCGGATATAGATCAACGATTACCAATGCACTGTATGCCTTTTATTATGGATATGCTTGATGAGATTCATGTTGTCGCTTTCTATAATTATTGACTTGTAATTATGTTCCTTCGCCCATTCCATGCCATGTAAGATGGCCATAGCTTCACTTTCTTCACTATTTCTCGCCTTCGAGGATTTCACTTGAGCTTTTATAAATTTGGATTCTGCATTATGTGCGATTAAGCTAATTCCAGTATTGGATGTTACATCAATAAAGGATGCATCAATATTTATCTTAATAAAAGAGTTTGTTGGCGGTTGCCATTTTTCTTTGGGGTTTTGTTTATTTTCCTCCGGTTTTTTGTTGGATGTTGGAAATGTTATCATTCTAATGATTTTATTAAGATCATTTATCTCATGGCGGAAATAGTGGTCACATCTCACTTTTCATAATATCCAAAGAATGCTCACAAAATGAATATCATCACTAGTGTAACATTGTTGGGTATTGTCTTGCCACGAGAAGATCCAATATGAAATTGATATGATGTTCTCAAATATAATATTAAAATGAAACCAAACATTTTTTGCCATTGCACAGTGTAACAATGCATGCTCAATGGTTTCAATATTCATGCAATTTGGGCAAGTGATGTTATTGTCAATGTATTTTCCTATTCTCTCCCTCACCGGGAGAGCTTTAGTACAGATTTTCTAAATGAATATTTTTATTCGCCGAATAGTTGGAAGAGACCAGATGAAATTCTAATTAGGCGAATTAGGAGTGTGGGTGATATTGTTAGTGTTCAGATGTTCGTACATAGATTTAACTGTGAAGTTTCTCGATTTGGTTAGCCTCCATTTGAGCTGATCTATACCTTCGCTATTCACAGGGATAGCCTTGATCAGATTTTGAGTCGGAACATCAAAACTGGCGTGGACAACCTCATTGTTCCAGTTGTTATCCGTAATAAGTTGGGCCACCTTTGTCAGACTAGAATGATTATTGTTCGGAACAGCTCCATTAAATTCAGGGATCCAATTATCATCCCAAATGTTGATATTCTTACCAGAGTGCACTTCTGATGTGGCAAGATCATCAATGAGATTGTTGTGCTTTCTGATCGTTTTCCAACTCCAAGAATGATGAGGTTTCGCTGGACTAGGTTTAACGGTGTGAGGGAAGTATTTAGCTGTGAGGAGTTTAGCCCACAGAGCTTCTGGTTCAGTTTTGAGCCTTCAGGCAAGTTTAGAGAGCAAAGCTGTGTTGTCCAGCTCTGGCAAGTGGATCCCTAGGCCTCCGAGATTCTTCGGCAGGCAGATATATGACTAGGCTTTGGTGCATATACCTTTCGACTTACCCCACCAGAAAGTCCTTTGAGCGGACTTGATGCGTTTGCTCACTCCTTTGGGGATAGCGAAGCACTGCATCTGGTATCGGGGTACGGCTGCAGCAATGCCGAGATGACCACTGTCTGTCCAGCTTGGGAGAGAAAGGAGTGATTCCATTTATTGAGCTTATTCTTGATGTGATCGATGATATCATTGAAAATTTTAGTTTTTTGAGCTCCAATAAATAATTGAGCACCCAGGTATTTCTCAAAAGTGGAAGTATATTTGACTATGAGGGTACGCATGATAAGGCGTTTGAATTTCGGATGAGAGTTCTTGGAGTAGAAGATACTGGATTTGGTATAGTTAATCATTTGCCCCGAGGTCTCACAGAATTCTTTGAGGATATTCTTAAGATTGTGAGTGTTATCGATAGTGTTCCGACCGAAAATAATGCAGTCGTCGGCGAAGAGAAGATGGGAAATCTCAAGATCAGAGTTCTTAGTAGGAAATCCCAAGAATCTATTGTGACTATTATTCGACATCAGCTTACGGCTAAGGCCTTCCATGGCAATCGTGAAGAGAAAAAGGGAAAGCGGATCACCTTGTCTTATACCTCTGGAGGGGTAGAAAACATTACCCGGATGACCATTAACAAGAACTGACATCGAGGAAGCAGAGATGCACGTATGAATCATCTTCATCCAATGCTCGTCATAGCCCAAACGTCTCATGATGTCAGTAAGAAACTTCCATTCAATTCTGTCAAAAGCCTTTGACATGTCTAACTTAATTAGACCAAAGTATCCCACCGTTCCTTTCATCTTCTTGAAAGAGTGGTGATCTCTTGACCCATGATGATGTTATCGGTTATTTGTCTACCAGGGACATAAGCTACTTCGAACAAAGTGATGATGGGGTTCAAAGTGTGTTTAAGTTTGTCAGCCAACAGCTTGGTGATGATTTTATAGGTAGTGTTGAGAAGACTGATGGGACGGTAGTCAGCAGGGGTTTGAGGAATGGGGTATTAGGGATTAGACAAATGTGTGTATGATTAATCTTAGGGGGGGGGGGAGGTAGGCTGTCTTGAAGAAGTTCTGAACCAGATCGTAGATATCAGCACTAATCGTTTCCCAGTTTGATTGGAAGAAAAAAGGGGGGTAGCCATCCGGACCCGGGACTGTCTCCTTCTTAAGACTATGGATAGCTTGATCTATTTCTTTCTTACTAGTGATGACTAGCAGATCTTGATTTTGCTCACAAGTAATCACAACGGTGAAAAGGTTGAGAGTAGTCGTGTCTTCCTTAGGATTGATAGAGGTGTTGATGTCGAGGAGATGAGAAGTGAGCGTGTTCTGGATATCCTTCATGTCTTCCTTCCATTCTCCATTTGTATCTTTAATAGCGTTGATTAGCTTGGGAATGAAAATACTTGGTGTTTTTATCTCCCAACGTAATAAAGTTATTCCTCGATTTCTCCTTCCATAGGCTTTCTTGTTGGGTGTAAAGATCTTCAAGCTTGAGATTTGGTGGCACTATTCTGGAGTTTCTTAATGATCTGGTTGATATTATTCTCAATGTTACCGAAAACCTTTTTGTTCCAGGTTGTGAGCTTTTTGCTAAGCTTCTTGAGATCTTGTTGGATATTGGTAGGGTTCAGGGTTTTCTTGATGTTAGTCCAATTTTCAGCAATATCCTTCACTTGTCGTCTGACACAAGTAGAGAAAGAGAGGTCCTACCACGAAGGAAAATTCCCTTTCATCGGTCGATTGACAACTGGAAGGAAAAATCTCCTTCATTGATCACCTGGTAGTGGATGAGAGAGAGAGAGAGAGATCCCACACTGAAGAAAATTAAAATTCCTTTGATCATTCCCCTCACAAAAAAGAGAAAAGAGGGGAAGGGTACAATTTATGCTACTTCAATATAAAAACAAACTATGGATGTGATAATTCAACATGGATATAATTTATTTAATTACAATTCCAAACTTAAATCAAATCCATCTCTAATCTTCTTGTATTGATTGATGATTATCGACGGGAGTTGATTTTTGACCACTATCATCAACATTCTGATACTTATACAAAACTGAACACATAATAAAATAACCAAAATTAATAACTCCTATAACAACAAGTAACCAGAACACCTTATCGATTCTACCTTCGTTAATGTTATTAGGCAACCATTTAGTAACCCTTTGAATCAAACTAATCACGGCCGTACTTAGATAAAACCCGATTGCCACTAATAAAGAAATCATAGCGGTAGATGTACTTCGAAGGGAAGTTGGAAATTCTTTATAATATAGATCTACCTGTCCTGGAAAATGAAATGCCTCACCAATACCAACTATAGTCAGTGGTAAAATTTGCCATAATGCTGACATAGGCACAATATTCGGCTGTTCGAGGTGGTGCGAATGGACTATGTGGAGTCTACGAGACTCGATTAGGGCTGACGTGGACATGCCAATGATGTTTAGGACGTGGCCAATTCCGACACGTTGGAGTGGTGTTAGAATCTTACGTGTCAGTTTTTGATAAGTAGGGAATAAGAAACGGTCGATGAAGGTGAGAGAAATAGCAGTTGATAAGAAGCTAAAAACAAGGAAAGAAGCAGCAGGAATTTTGAAGTTGTGAATAATGTGACGGTTCATAGTTAGGGCTTGAAGAACTACTAAACCGGCTTGAATACCAATAGGGACACTTAAGAAAAAACTTGAGGACCAAAGTGGGAAGATCCTAATTAGGGTTTTGAGATCTTCAACTTGTTGGACTGTGCATAATCTCCATGGTTTTGATATTGATCCATCTTCGTTAGTGTCTCCATCTGTTATTAGTGCTGCCCGGTTTAAAAACCTACATCAAAATTCATAAAATGAATGAGATTAGGTAGTATAAATCGATTTACTTCAGATTTAGAGTTGACAATTTGACCTAGAAATAAAGGTCGTATATACAGATTCAATCTTGATCTAAAGCAAAGTTTCCGAAAGTTCAAATGTTCATACATTCTACATAATGTTTTATGTCGTACTTTTGAAATACATATATGGATCATTCTACTTATTAGTAGGTACAAATTTATATAGTCCAGTTTGACCAACTATGTAATAATATAAGAATTCACGTGTTAAGTACAATCGTAGTAATAAAAGACAAAATTCGTGTTGCCCACTGAAATCTATTAAAAGAAATACAAATCTTGTTAATGGTGTAAGGAAATCTCTTCAAAAGTTTTTCTCCTCAAAAGATAATCATAAATAGATTACTACACTAAATAATCTAATCCATTATAAATACCACCAATATCTTACCAAAAGTGCACCTTTCGGTTTACTTTTCATGTTCCCAAATAAAAACTGGTTGATAAAAATGACACTAAAATCTTTTGCTGCTTTCGTGACGCATTAAAACCTAAAAGTTGGATGAGAATGAAATTAGGGACAAAAGGAAATGGTGCAAAAGATCTTGATAAAATTATATTTCCTACTAGTCAGTGGTGCATGATCCTAGTGGGCATTCAATTTTTTTTTTTCTTTTGTTATACGGAGTAAGTTTAGAGTCTCAGGATATCAAGTATAATTTTGTGATATTGTCGTCGTGCATATTACAATTAAGCTTATATACTAAGATCAAACAACTAATCCAACAAAATGACATTTTTCTTTATCAAATTTAAACCTACAAAGATGATTTTAAAACTGCAAAGATGACTTTAGAATGATACCTATCTTTTAAGGTTGCATTTTAGATCAAACAAAATGACTCTATTTGATCCTTTAACACTTAGGTACAAAATATTTAGCATATTCCTATTAATTTATAGATTTATAATCTAAAAAGAGATCTTTTTTCTTTCTTTCTTTATATTCTTGAGATATCCTTTAGAAAGAGTCAAGTTACTGTGTTTCCTATTAATCATTACTATATTACTTGCACCAAAATATTGCTTTCTTGGAAAGTTTTTTTTTCTTTCAAAGTTTGCTTCCTTTCAAATTATCATGTTACTTTTTCCTAATATACCCATTGAAGGTCTACTCGGATCTTTAATGGAGGTCTCCACTCTCTCTAGATCTGATCTAGAGAGAGAGGAGAAGGAATTTTTTTTCTTTTTTTTATTGTTGAAGGTCGCCGGCCGGAAATTGGTCGGCCGGCGACCTTCACCGGTGAAGACGATGAGGTGGCGAATACATGAGGTGGCAGAGAGAGAGAGAGAGAGAGAAGTGAGGTGGAGAGAGAGAGCTGAGGTGGAGAAGCTATTTTGTTTTCCCCCTAAATAAAATTGTCAAACAAAATTGATCAATTTTTGACCAAGTCTTCACACCCCAGAAACTATTTTCCTTTCCCCAAAGCGCTGACCACATAAAATTACATACCTAAAACTTGAAGTTGGAGATGAAGATGATGGAATGGTTGCACTCATACTATCACCATAATAAAATGACTTTATTTCCGATGACGATACCAATACATTCCTCTTCTTAACCGTAGCTACAATAACGCGTGCTAAGCTCGTAAACGGGCTTCCTTTGGGCTTAACATGACAATAATAACGATTACCCGACAAGAAAACAACTAATCCAACGATATTAGCAGCAACACAAACCCCAAATCCTAAACCCCAACCAATATTATCTTGAATGTAAACAATACCAACTGCATTCACAACTGCAGCTATATATAAACAAAAGAAGTACCAATTGAAGAAAGTTGCTTGATCTTTTGGTTTATTGAATTGATCTGCTCCCATTGTAGCTATTGTATAACGTGTGCCTCCTAACCCTAATGAACCTAGGGTTATTGCTATGTACAAAACTGCAAATTGAAGAGTTGATGGTGACTGGCATGACAATGATGACCCATTCCTGGTCAAGCACTCTGGAGGCCTTAGTGAAGGAATTGTCACTGATAATGTAAATAAGATCACACCCTACACATGTATAGATGAAAGAGGAATCAGTAACTAGGTATATAAGTAAATTGTGCGATGCTATCGAGAAATACAACCTAGTTCTAAGAGGTCAACAACAAGTAACATCATGCAATAAACTAGCTATATAGTGTTTGTACGCGTAAATGATCATATGACTTCACATAACTTTATGAGATTTTTATATGATGTAAATTGTTATCACATTCTTATCTATAAGGAGATTAAGTTGAGTAGTTAAAGATCATGTACTAATTTAAGCACAAAAAAAAAAAGTTTTTACCAGTAAGGATAGGATGGAAGAAACGATTATGACAAAGAAACTTCCAAAGAAGGAATCAGCAACAATGGCAGCAACTATAGGCAAGAAATTTGTAGACCCGTTAACCACATTAGATATTTGAGCAGCATCAATACTCTTAATATTAAATTTTTCGATGAGGAAGACTATTAAGTTTGATCCCCAACCAGATGTAAGTGTTAGACCAATAATAGTCACTGCCATGAATGGAAGAGTTACCCATCCTCCTTGTCGAAAATGGGTCGATGACAATTGTGGCGCTTCTTCTTCAACCATGAAATCATCCTGGGGAACTCCATTTTTAGTCTGTAATAAATCAGTTGATGCTGCCATTTCTATCTCAGAGATAAATCAATAAAGTTTTGTATGTCTCACTGGTATATGTAGGAGAGGATGCTTCACATTGGAGCAACCACTACTTAATGAGTAGTGCTAGATGATGTTGAAGTGTTTGGAGGTCCTTGTAAGTTAAGCCATGGTACAAGCAACACCATATCACCCTAACCCCATGATACTACTGTATGTTGCCACTACAAGTGTGGGGAGGTCCTGGTAGAATATTATATTATCAAAATATCAAAACATTATATGGTTTTATCATGACTCTAACTTTGTCCTGCTTATAACAAATAAGTATCTTGTGGCACAAAGTCACATCAATCATTTTTTTTTTAAAATGGAGTAGTTGTTGAATATGATCCACTTCCAAATAAAGTTGATCCCTTCTTTTGTCATGTTCTCCACGTACATGATAAACAATAAATTTTTTATTCTCTTGTATGCTAATATTTGTTGGACCTGAACAAGCTCTACAACCTGAGCCCTATTCTAACTAGAGAGATTGTATGGAGGAGGGTACAAGTCTCTTAGGCACTTTGAACTTTGATGTAGCATAAAGGAGCTGAGAGGTGAATCCGAGTAAGCTCTACCCTTACGGTTTCTTGTACACATTTCACGATAATGTCTAAGTCACTTATGTGAAATGGTCTCAGAGCTACTTTTGGTGACAGTTTCTAGAACACTTCCGAGGATGGTTCCCCATCCAGTAACCATTTTCGCTAAAGGTTGCATGTGCCACTTTGGGAGGGTCCATGATCCTCCCTTTTTCCTCCTTCCTTAGGTCACTTTAGGTGTGTTCCCTGTGCAACTTCCCGTGGCCAGACGGATCTGGACCACTTTCGGTGGCGTGTACTGGCACCTATTCGGAGCCATCCAACTAAAGTTGACTTCACCCTATAGAAGAAGTTATTATTCTTTACAAAATGACAAAGTTAGCTAGAGAGTCCAATAATGGTGGGTCAGGTAGCTGCCTGCCAAGAGAAACGTCAAGAGGAGGCTTGACATCTCTTCCAGAGAGGTGAGTGAACTGAAACATGTCACAAGAACATATAAACATGAAGACAATTGAAAGACCTATAAATCAAAACCTCTTCTCTGTTCTCCATTAAATTGAGTTGTATTAAGAATTTTGTTAAGTTTTGCATAACCTCAAAGAAATTAATGGCGGATGAAGTGATTCTATTAGATTCTTGGCCAAGTCCATTTGGGATGAGAATCAGAATAGCTTTAGCAGAAAAGGGTATTGAATATGAATATAAAGAAGAAAATATCAGAGATAAGAGTTCACTGCTTATGAATATGAATCCTGTTTACAATAAAATCCCCGTTTTGATCCATAATGGAAAACCCATTTGTGAATCCTTAGTTATACTTGAATATATTAATGAGGTTTGGAAAGATAAATCTCCATTGTTACCTATTGATCCTCACCAGAGAGCAAAATCAAGATTTTGGGCTGATTTCATCAACAAGAATGTAAGTTCATTCATACTAACTCTTCACATCTATTTAGGATTTTTCATTTCTCCATATTCTTTATTATCATATAATCTCTACCTTCTTTCAGTTAAGTTTGTGGGCGTCTAAGTCAAATCTAAATGGAAATGAGTTGAGAAACCTTAGATGGATCCAGTAGTATTCGTCACGGTCTGACTTGTATTTATCTCCAATGCGGATAGGGGGACTCCCTGGTACACTCCATGGTGTACTCCCCCTAATAGGACAAGGGTTATTTTGGTCTTTTCAGTTTGGTCTTTTCGAGTCTGAAAAAACTGTGAGAAGACTAAAATAAACCTTGTCTTATTAGTCATTAGTCAAAGCAGCTATAGAGTGTATCAAGAGAGTACACCAGGGAGTCCCCCCCCCCCCCCCCCCCCCCCCCCCCCCCCCCCCCCCCCCCCCCCCC
>BEHA01002874.1:555574-566055 GCA_002897215.1 Eschscholzia californica subsp. californica | reverse complement strand
TCTAAATAGAAATTAGGTTAATCATTCATATGGAAATGGAATAAACCCTAAACCTAAACAAGTTCGAAATCTTGGAACAGTTCTAAATAGAAATTAGGTCAAATAAGAAAAAATTGATGAACACTTACCTCACTGCCTTGTAAACCCTAGAAATTTGTCTTCGAAGTAAACAAAGAAGCTCGCACGAACATGTAACTAGTCGGAATTGACCTAATCGCAAGAACCCTAAACCCCTAAATTCAGAAATCGCACAGAAATCGCACAAACCCTAGGAATTTCGAAAATCCCCAATTCTGTCGCGGGAAAGAGATATAACGAATCTGACCCAAATTATATTTTCGTTTTCAATCTGACTGTCCATTCAGAACGAATTTGGGCCGTCGGATTCATTCCGTCAAGCTAATGGAAATAGGTTAGGTTATTCCGTAAATTATATTTAAGAGTTAGGGTGAAACAGTAATTTCGGTTGAATTGAAACGGTAGTTAGTTTTCGTCGACGGTCAACGCGGTCAACTGTTAGTCCGTGACCCAAAGGCTATAACGGACAAACTTGTGACCTAAACGCTAAAGTCGGTACTTATCCTTGACCCAAACACTAAATACCCCTAATTTTAATGTTGAATCTTTTAGATATGTTCTTAAAACCTCATTATTCTTTGCCCCACTGACTTGTAAATAAAATTTTAGAGAGAAACTCTTGCAAATTTTAAATAGAGGGAGAGGAATAATGAAAAATACATAAAGAAATAAATATGAAAATGAAGGTTTGAATGTTAATGTACGGCACAAAGGTAAAGGAATAAGAAAAAATATGTACAGTTAAAAAGGCAAAATTTAGAAAACAGTACACAGTCTCATGCTTTGAAACTACGGCCCGTTTCCTGTACACGCTGGGGTGAAGTCTTATCAAGCAGGGCCGGTTGTAGCCCAAAACGAGCTCGCTTTGGGGCACCCAGTTTTGAGGGCCACATTTTGGTAAAACTCAATTGGGCAGTATCATGGAAGTGCCTATAAAAGAAAAACTAACCCAAGTCAAAAAACAGACTAAGAGGATGATGTGAAGGGCACTTTAAATCCAAGTTGTTCCTACCGGCCACCATTTCATTTGTGGTTGACTTAATAAGGCCCCTAGTGTTTAACCAACTATAAAATTTGGCCCTAGTTGTTACCAACTACGAAACTTGGCCCTCATGTTTATCATAATAACTCTAGGGATCGTGCTTTCATCTTGTTCTTTGGTGGGTGTTCTCAAAAAGTCTTGATATCTTCTTATATTCCCAATTCAAAAATTCACATCTATTAATTCTACTTACTATGATTATAGTTCTATTGTAGTTTATCATTTTAGGAATAACCTAAATCAAGAAAATTCTGAGATTCTGATCAAGATGATCGACCATGTATATTTCAAGTTCATTGATTTATGCAACAAACATTTCATGGTTCCCTACCAAACCCAAGTTATGAATATGCATAAACATAATAATTGTTGTTTAAGTTTTCATCTACGTGACCATGACCAATCATTCTGGTTACCATGAATGACCTAACCAAGTACATGAATGAGTTCCCTAAAACGAGATGATTTTCATGAGTTTGTCCCTGATTCATGATCATAGGTTATCTCCAATGCTCTACGGTCAAGAGCCCAAGCTAATAACTCACTCGATGAGCTTGAGCTCATTGAATCGGCAATCTTCTATGATAAACAAGTTAAATACCTAATTCATGATCTTGGAATTAATAGTCAACTCCTAGTTTGGTACGTTATATGCGTAAGTAAATAGTAAGTAATGAATTTTATTTATAGATTAATCATTTATTGATTTATCAAGTAATAAGATATGACCTATTTTTTTTTAGTTTCTCGCTAATTTGGGTATAAATTAGCTTCTCAAAATATATGGACAATAATTATTAATTTTAAATTTTCTTTGGAAATATATGTTACACGGTTATCTTGCATATTATACTCGTTTTATTATCGATTGTGATAAGTATGATAGGACGTTACTCGTATATTCAATTTCGAAATAAATGAAACTCTGATATGGTAGACTTATATCCAGACGCATGCAATTTTTGCTAGCTTTATATGTTATAGTTGCATATGCAGAAATAAGTTTCTCTAGATATGAAGTTTAGGAAATCTTATATCTGTTGTATACATAATGAACTTTTTTACGATACTAATAATGTTTCTATAGTAAATATGATTTTTGACTTATACATAGTATAAGGGCCACATTTTTTTAGTTCGTTTCGGGCCACCAAAGAGTCGTGGCCGAACCTATTATGAAGCCACAAGTTTTTAAGACTCTAACTAACTCAACTCTCCATTAATTAATGAGAACACCCAGAGTTTGAATAAGCTATTAATAAAGGACAAATTATAGTTCCCTGCCCCACTCAAGAAGTTAATGACAAAAGATGACCAATCACCTAAACACAATAACACGCTTTCTCTCTTAAATGTAGAAATATATATATATATATATATATATATATATATATATATTTTCACAATTTTAAACGTGGTGATCTAGTTTGGCTTTAAGTATGTCTAAAATATAATCTTGGTGTTAGATTCTTAAGACTTACATTTATATAATTTATAGTAATTATTATTCAATAGTGAGCAAGAATAACAAAAGGCTTAAAGAATGTCACTTGGGCGAGGAGGGTAATGTCCAAACTTCCACGGAAATAAGTTTAACTAGTCCATACAAATTTCATACATTCTTGTGGGAGATTTTTAAAGAGGAATCTGAATATGGTAATGCATACATGTAATTTTAAATGAGTTGAATGGGCTATTTGGGGTAGAGTTTTTGTATATATATATATTTTGATGCGAAGATGGAATATATATTTTTCTAGAAAGAAAATGTATAAGGGGCAAAATCAAAATTCTAAGTTAGGGGTTTACGTAAAAGTTAGTGTTCAGAATTTTTCTTTTTCAGTTATTTACCTTTTAGGTCAATTATTAGAATATAAAGATCGAGATCCGACGATATCAAATATCAACCGCCCAAGATAATCATAACATGAAGAAAATATTAGTGAATATCTGAGAAAATATTTTTATAAATGTTAGGGGTATAGGTACTGCTTCAGGTTGTTATTCCCTTTTTTATGTCATTCAAGTTATATATGGTTTTTACTTTTGTATTTGGATCCATCTTTATACATTCTAGACTTTTTGTACAACTTTTGTAATTTAAATTGTCCAGTAAAAAGACAACGTACGTACTGCTGAAAGCAAATAAAGGAAATCCGAAAGGAAATTACTTTATAATTGTGGTGTTGGACAGTCTTGAGAATTAGAGTGATGAGTGGTTCATGTTTGGGGCTAGGAGAGAGTAACTCCTACAAACAGATAAGTTTTCTTGTAAAGAAAATGAAAGAAATGAAAATATAATGGATTTTGAACCCAAGACTTCAACATTTAGCTGCAAACGCTTAACCAACTTATGAATAACAATTGTGTGATATACAAAACGTGGACAAAGACATCCACAACAATTATCTGATACGGAGTATACAAGAGTAAGGCAGAAGACCCAAATTTCAACCCAGACAAACTACCTGAGCTTTCTCTTAATGGGTCTGCCCATAAATATACGTATCAGTGCTCGAACTCGAGACCTAGAGGAGTAAACCAACTTCATAACTACTCTCACCAAGGATTGTTCAAAAAGAATAATATATCTCTTATGATTTTAAAAAAAAGAATTACTCTTATACTCTACTACAATCTCCTTTTTAATATATTGTATTGTGAATAAAAAAACCACCCAAGAAAAGAAATATATTGGTTTTCCATCCCACATTTCACCCAATATTTTAAGTTTACTACGTATTAAAGATTAGTTGAATCCACATGTATCTATATTTTCTGTGTCTAAGCCGAAAGTTTGGATTCTTATTACTGAATGAAAAATTATTAGGAGTAACTGTTTGATATATTTGCGTTTTATTTTGGGTGAATCCGAGAAGCAAAATTCTATAACAAAATCAAGCAAACCTAACGGTTCCTAACATCAGCAGATGTGAGCTCAAAAAGAAATATCTCAAGTGACGCTTTCCAGTGACTTCGACCGTCGCTAATTGTATTAAGAAGTTTCATATCAACTATTCCTTAATTTTCATATTAGGAAATGAATGCAGTGCATAAGATCAACTAAGCTACAATCGCATTAGAAATTTATTAAATGGCCCAAAAATTTAAGTCAGGGCGAACGCTGATGTAACCGACCCAGATTGACCAAGCATGAAACAGAGATAGATAGATAGGATGTTTGGCCAATCTTGTCAGACCACTCAGCACTCGCATCCATTTTCGGCCCAAATATTTGGAGCCAAGTATATCACCTTTGTAGTGAAATTGCAATCTAACAAGAGTAGTAAACAGTTCATCTCTATAAACCCATGAACATAATAAAAGGACTGATTTATAAAAAATAACAGGTTTTGCAACATATACAACACTTTTAATTGACTTGGACTATGAACTCTTGAAGTGAAAAAAAAGGGGAGAAAGAGAGAAACCCATTAAAGAAATCCAATCAAGAGACCATACAAAATCAGAAAACAAGAAGAATTCCTTCATTCTGAGGCTTCAATGGCAACCCTAGCTCTCCTTCTTCTAGTTCTCCTTATTCCTTGTAATGAAATTAAAACCTTAACATATTTCCATACAATCATAAAAATCCTGAATTTAACCATCCCTCTCTTAGGTAATAACCTAACCCTTGGTCTCTGTACAATCATATTTCCAGCTCTAATCGCCATTAATGAATTGAGCTTAATTTAGTTATCTCTCTGTTTTTTTTAAAGAGAAAAAAAGAAGTGGGTTCAATATAGAAGAAACAGGGGCATTTTAAACATTAGGTTTGGGCTATTTTTATTTTTATAAAAGTAATAGCAAATGGTCAACCGGACCAAGTCCTCTTGTCTTGCCTTCACGCGGTGAGGAGTTCTATACACGCCTCACGTCATTTATATAGGCACCTCATTTTCACATAAAGCTTTCACTAATTTAGCTTGCTAGGAGCGCCTGTAGTACTTCTGTCTGGCGCGTATAGACCTTTCCTTACGCGGTATGGCGGTAATGCTGTATAGTACTTCTTTCTTGTCATTTGATATGAGACAAATTACTTTAAAGTGGAGAGAACATATTAGGTGCACTTTGCTAGGGCTTATTGCCCCTAACTCTCTCTCTCTCTCTCTCTCTGCAAAATGGTTTAGAAACAAACAATTGGTTCGACTTGCAAATTGTTTGTAATGCTAATATATAAATTTCGAAATAGCCAATCAAAATTGAGTAACCAAAATTTCGTTAAGGTTTGTTTTTAATCACTCCAGAAATCAGAACGAATAAATAAAAGATTACAAACTTGAATTTGTTGCATAAATAGTGTAATAGCTTTATTTTTATTTTATTTTTGGAAACCGATTACATTGTCGTAGATGTGATAAGCTTGCTACCCGCCCACTCAAACTCTAACATGACCTGGCCTATAGCCCACTCAAACTCTTAAGGCCTATAGCCCAACTAAATAAAGGCCTAAAGCCCAACTACACTACATTATTTATACCCTAATAATCCCCATTCAAATAACCAAAGATTCCACCTTCTCTGGGATTCGAACCTGAGACCTCCAGGGGTTTCTGGAGTTTATGTCAACACCTTGGAACCACTTGGGCTACCAACTGTTGACAATGTTAAGTTTGTGGCCATCCAACTCAAAACCAATTGGCAATGAGTGGAGAGGACCTATACTTTATATTCTTGGTTGTTAGTTACCCATTCTCTCATGTGTGACTATTCTCACACGCTCCCTCACGTATGGCGTTCTTTGAGCCTAACACGTGTGTTTTTTTCTTTACGGGTGACGTGAAGCACGTGTGGCTTTTAAGCCTATCACGTGTGGGCCTAGCTCTGATACCATGTTAAGTTTGTGGTCATCCAACTCAAAACCAATTGGCAATGAGCGGAGAGGACCTATACTATATATTCTTGGTTGCTAGTTACCCATTCTCTCATGTGGGACTATTCTCACATACAATAGCTTTATTTTGTTGTATCATATATATATTTACTTCGG
Source organism: Eschscholzia californica subsp. californica (assembly GCA_002897215.1). NCBI lineage: Eukaryota > Viridiplantae > Streptophyta > Magnoliopsida > Ranunculales > Papaveraceae > Eschscholzia > Eschscholzia californica. Next base: position 559,945 of record BEHA01002874.1, on the reverse strand, counting down.
GTTAATTTCTTGTTGGTTCTCAATTTATGACCAAATGTCGTTTCAACATCTAATTCTGTCTAGACTTCCATCTTAGCTACCAATTGTGTCTGGTCTTCCCTTTCAGACTCCACTTTTTCTCTCACTTAACAATTATGTCGTTATGATATTTCTATAACTTTTCGTATCTTTTTCTTCTCCTCTTTTATTTGTACTTTTATTGTATATGGCGACTTTCTCTCTCATCTTCCTTTTTCTTCTTTCTCTTTGTTCATCCATAACCATCTTCACTCGCCATCTTTGTGTTCCACGACCACCTGAACCCCCCATCACTCCTAACTCCACAATTCTGATTTCATCTTAAAAGGTTTACATCTGGAAAGATATGAGTTAGTTCTACTAAATGCTTCGTCCAGATTGGAATCTACATGGAAGAATTAGAGTAAGTAATTTTAAGGGTTAATTTCGTTTGGCCCCCAATTTGTGAACGACTTTCCATTTTGGCACACAATTGTGTCTGGCAGTTGTATTAGCTGTATTAGCCTGTGTGCAACAGATCGTTTTGACCCAACTTTTGTCAAATGTATCGATTTGGCCTTTTTATACAAATTTTTTATTTTACAATTTTTTTTCTTTTTTATTGTTTTCTCTCTTTAACTTGCAGATTATTTCTCTCTTTCTCTTTAATTTGCAGACTATTTGTGACCGATTGTCCATCAAAATTGTTGGCTCTATGCAACCGAATAAAAAACACGGGACGAGGTAAACTTAGGAACTTGGAAACCAAATAATTCATCATAGAAGGTGTGTTAGAGAGATAATCATCAATTCACAACATCACTTTGGAACAAAAAATCCAGACGACGAAATCTAGAGAAAGGAGAGTTTGGGTAATAGGGAGAGATTACGTGAGACAAAGCATGATAAAAGTGCAGTTATTATTAGATTAAGAGAACAAACGCATCGACGAACCTTTTCTACATCCTTTATATAAGTTGAATAAACCACCACCCCTATTTTCTTCTTTCTGATTTCTTTTCTTCGTCTCTGGTGTTGTTTTGTGAGCAGCTTATTCGTCTTTGCACTTGAAGGTGAAGACTAAAATGAGAGCAGTGAAGAAAGAGATTGTATTTCTTCATACCTCGATTTGTTTTTCTTCAATTTCTTGAGAAATTTTTTTTGGGGAATTTCTTTTGAAGAGGATGATGATGGGAAGACATGAAGGTGACAATAGATAAGATGATGGTGGTAAGGATTTCTTAATATCAGGAAATTGAAGAGTGGGACGAGATAGGAAGAGAATTCAAATTACAGATAAAGAAAAAAAATTGTAAATTACAAAAATGTCACAATGGAAAAATTAGCACATTTGACACAAACTAGGGCCCAAAATGATCTGTGTCGAACGGCTAGACACAATTTGGAGCCAAAACAAAGTTGGTCACAAGTTGGTCACAAATTAGAGGCCAAAATAGGATTAATCCTTTTAGTATGTATAAATCCTTCAGGAGAAGAGAAGATAAGTGGAGAGATGAAATTTTTTCATCACAGAACATAAGGGATCCAAAAATCTTTATCATTTCAACATTCTAGTTGAAGTATATTTTGTCTGAAGAATATCTAGAACTTATTGGTGGAACACAAATCTTTATCATCTCATTTTCTCTCTCTGCCAACTCACCTATCACGCCACATCATCATTTTCTCCGGCAGGGGTCGCCGGCCGGCCAAATTTCCGGCCGGCAACCTTCAAACCTAAAAAAAAAAAAAAAAAAAATTCTCTTCTTCTTCCTCTCTCCTATTTTCTCCCTCTTCTTCCTCCTATCTCTCTCTCTTCTTCTTCTTCCTCTCTCTCTCTCTCTCTTCCCCTCTCTTCTCTCTCGCTCTCTAAAATGGTCGGCGAAGGGGGGAACCCTTCGTCGGTCTGGTTTCCCAGACCGACGGCCGGCGAAGGGTTCCCCCTTCGCCGACCATTTTAGAGAGAGAGAGAGAAGAGAGGGGAAGAAAGAGAAAGAGGAAGAAGAAGAGAGAGATAGAGGAAGAAGAAAAGAGAGAAAATAGGAGAGAGAGAAAGGAAGAAGAAGAGAAAAAAAATTAGGTTTGAAGGTCGCCGACCGGAAATTTGGCCGGCGACCCCTGCCAGAGAAGATTAGGATGTGGCGTGACAGGTGAGTTGGCAGAGAGAGAAAATGAGATGGGGGGAGAGAGAGTAACGGAAAGTTAAAGATAACGGAAAAAGAGGGTCATATAGAAATTATTGCTAAAATAGGGGGTCAGGCAGGAAGCTGGTCACAAAGTTAGGGGCCATTTGAAAAATAACTCAAAATTATATTATCATATTGTTTAACTTACATTTCAAGTTTTAAGTTCAATTTTTTTTTTTATTGTAAAATCACCCCTAGAGTATATTTGAAAGGGAAAGATGTATTTTTGTTTAATCAGTTCAAAAAGTCAAATCAATTGAAAATTAAAACCCCTACCTTTGGATGGTGTTCATTTCATCAATCCACTTTCTTGTGTTTTTATCATGTTTAACTGAGACCATACAAGTGAATTTGCCACAATAATTTGTTTTTCCAGCCTATATTAAAACAATATCTTTAAAATATTTTTTTTATTAATATGGACAGAAGAATTACATCGTTATATAGATACATCACGAACGCATTACATCTCAAATTACATAAACTCAATAATTGTCATCTCAAAGGCATCTTGGGTCCGAAGAGTCATATAGAGACCCTTAAGGCCGCACATGAGAGCCCATTTATTTCTAAATCTATCTTATTTATACCCAAGTTTAACCAGACTAATTAAGCCAACTATATCGTATCCAATAAAAGATATAATAACAATACAATTATACAACAATATTCATCAAATACAAAAAACCCTCAACTTTCTCTCTACATAAACACTCTCAATAATCACCCCAAAAAAAATCCCAAGAAATCTTGGTTTTTTTCCGGCGAATGGAGGAATACCTTCGCGAAATCCCTTACACTTACGAAGAGGAAGTTTGCTATTATATCTAATATAAGTTTTTTGGAGTTAAAAAGAATGTACGAGAAAAGGAAAAAAGGAAGTTAGCATGGTTACAAGTTTCTTCTATCTTGAAAAATTATCTTCATCTTCACGAACAAACGAGACTATCTTCAAGTGGTGTTGGCTCTCCTCTATCTCTTTCGGGGTTACCAAATCTGAAGACAAGTGGTTTAGAATTCGCATACCTCTCCATGGTTAAACCTTACAAAAAATCATCACTTCAGATTTTCGGCACGAAGAAGAGACTACATAAAGAAGAAGATACGAAATGAAGAAGAAAATACGACATCAATATATATGAGGAACAAATGAATCTGAACAACCTGTCTTTTACAATGGTGGGTTTGGATAATAAAAATGACTCAAAGAAAAGACAACATTAAGAAGAAAATATCATATTCGATCAACAACCTCAATGATCGTTCAACAAAAAAAAAAACCTCAATGATCCACAAACTCATCAAATCTACAAATTCTCCACTAATTGCTATGTTAGGTGTGTAGTACTCTGAAATCCAATAGGCTATAGTTCGATTTATAAGGGCAGTTTTCGTTAATCATATGTAAAAATTATATGATTTTTTCGTATAATAAAGTATAGATCTTCGCTAGGTCTTGTAATGGCTATTAAGAGTCATGGTATAGCATTTTAGAATTTTACTATGACCTTTAAAGACCCAAATACTTGTATTTATGACAGTAAACTGTTCTCCCGATCATCATTAAGTAATTTGATTTTGTATTAACGTGATGTAATGAAAATCGTGTAAGCAGTTTTGATTTTTACTCCATTATTAATGAAATTAAAGTTTTGTTCTCAAAATATTTATTATACAACTACCAATATTTAATCTCCTAGTTAGTGGAGTAATAAAATTTAGGGTTAATTCCGTTTCGGCTCCCAATTTGTGACCAACTCACCGTTTTGGCCCCCACAAGTGTTCGACAGTCCGTTTTGGCCCTAAATTTTATCCAACCTCCCAATTCTATCCCCATGGCATTTTTGTAATTTATTTTTTTTCTTTTTCTTTGTCTACCTCATCTAACAGTTACCACATCACCTCTGTCTACATAGGATATCGCCGGAAAAAAATTGCCGGAGAAAAGTCGCCGACCGACAACTTTTTCCGGCGACCTCCATTTTTTTTTAATCTTCTTCTTCACCAATCTTTCATCTCCTTTCTCTCTCTTCTTCCTCCTTTCCCTCTCATCTTCTCTCTCTCCCTCCTCTACTATCTTTCCCACTCATTTTCTCTCTCTTTATTTCTCTTTTCCGGCGAAGGATAAGGGTATCCTTCGCCGGAAATCGTCTGGATCTGGGGTTTTTCCCCAGATCCAGACTCCTCT
>BEHA01002874.1:541670-555558 GCA_002897215.1 Eschscholzia californica subsp. californica | reverse complement strand
TAGAAGAGGAGTCTGGATCTGGGGAAAAACCCCAGATCCAGACGATTTCCGGCGAAGGATACCCTTATCCTTCGCCGGAAAAGAGAAATAAAAAGAGGGAGAATAGGAGGGAGAGAGAGAGAGGGAGAAGATGAGGGGGGGAAAGAGAGTAGAGAAGATGAGAGAGAACGGAGGAAGAAGAGAGAGAAGGGAGAAGTTTTTTTTTTAATAAGGTGGCCGGCCGGAATAAAAAATTCCGGCCAACAATATGTCGCCGGAGAAGAAGGGTGAGGTGGAGAGGAGGTGGTGTGATGGAGGAGGGATAAGATGAAGTGGGTGATAAAGAAGGGTGTGTTGTGGCTTTTTTTTTTGTTTTTAACCTTTTTCAGAGTAATTCCATTTTGACCCCCGAGGATAATTTCGTCAAAAATTTAGCCCTTGGGGCCAAAACGAACTGCCTGACACAATTGGGGGCCAAAACGGCCAGTTGGTCACAAATTGTGGGTCAAAACGGAATTAATCCTAATATTTAAGGGTTATTTCTCAAATAGCCCCCAACTTTGTGACCGGTTTCCTGCCTAGCCCCCTACTTTATCAAAAATACCCAGATGGCCCCTTTTTTCACTTACCGTTATAACACCGTTAACCAGTCAGCATTTCTCTCTCTTCCATCTCATCACCTCTCTCGGCCACCTCATCGTCTTCTCGGCAAGGTCGCCGACCGGCCAATTTTCCGGCCGGCGACCTTCAAATATTAATTTTTTTTTCTCTCTCTCTCTAAAATTTTTTTTTTTTTTATTCATCTCTCCTCTCTCTCCTCTCTCTCTTTCTCTACACACTCCGGCGAAGGGAAACCCTTCGCCGGAGTACCTCGATCTGTTTAAGGAACAGACGTTGAAGGTCTGTTCCTTGAATAGATCTCGGCCTGTTCAAGGAACAGACCTTGAAGGCCTGCTCCTTGAACAGATCTCGGCCTGTTCAAGGAACAGACCTACTCCGGCGAAGGAGAGATGATGATAATTTTTTTTTTTTAGAGAGAGAGAGGAGAGAGAAAAAAATATTTAATATTTGAAGGTCGCCGGTCGACAGCCTTACCATGAGACGATGAGGTGGCGAGAAGATGAGATGGAAGGGGCTAGGCAGAGGTGATGAGGTGGCAGAGAGAGAGAGGAGAGATTTAATGTTATGACGGTAAGTGAAAAAGGAGGCCGTCTGGGTATTTTTGATAAAGTAAGGGACTAGGCAGGAAACCGGTCACAATTTTGGGAGCTGAAATAACCCAAAATTTAATAGTTCATCAATATCCAATAATCCAACTGGCAAGACAAAGTTATTAGAAACATATGACAGAAGCAGTGACATGTAATTGTAGTACCATATAACTTCTCAAAGAGGATGAATAAGTCGTTGCCCAATCTATTTTCTCACATTGTTACAATATTTATTACAAAATATAATTTTAATGTACTAAACAATGTTAGACAAGAAAATGACATGACAAAAATACCAAACCGTGTTTTTCTATTTTATTTTGTAATATACCAAAAAAAAAAAAAAAAGAGTAATCCACACACTAAAGCGACCATTGTGATTAAGAAGTGTGGTTAGATTTATTAATATTTGCGCTGTAGATGATAGGGACACTTGTAAAGCAAAATTAATTTTATTGATTATTAAAATATAAAAAACATAAGTATTATATTATTGATATTATTAAAATATCATTTTTTATCTACGCCTATTAATATTGGAATGTAGATATGTACACCTAATTCATATATATATATATATGTGTGTGTGTGTTTTATTTTCTACTTCACTAACAATTGGTAGCCCAAGTAGTTCCAAGGTGTTGACATAAACTCCAGAAAGTCCTGAGGTCTCAGGTTCGAATCCCAGAGACGGTGGAATCTTTGGTTTATTTGAATTAAGATTATTAGGGTATAAATAATGTAGTTGGGCTTTAGACCATTGTTTAGTTGGGCTATAGGTCCGGTTCTGTTAGAGTTTGAGTGGGCGGTTATCGAACTTATCACATCTTTGATGTATTAATGTCAAATGTAACGACATACGTTGATCGTAGTCGACTTTCAAAAAAAAAAAAAAAACTTCACTAACAATTGGCAATAACAAAACTTCACCAACACAATTATGTCTTCAAGCAACGACCTTATAACAACCCGCCCTTTATTTATATCTTTTCATAAGCGGTAAAAGTAGAAGAGAATTACCCCGTCCACTACTACTTAGAGTAGTAGTTCGACACTCACTCATTAATCTAGAGGTCCAGGGTTCCATTCTTATAAGAAGTGAATCTATGAGTTATAAATTTTGAGATAAATTTAATAAGATGGGGACCCTCTCTTAGCCACCTCCACCCAATCCTTCATCTTCTTAAACTTATCAAAGCCACTAAAGCAGGTTCCTATGTTTATACCATGGCTCGCGTTTTGGATAAATAACAGAAATTTAGGAATAAATTTTTTAAAAGGAAAGTGTAAATTTGACGAATTATTCGAGTGAAATTTTTTAAAGGGGAACAAGTCATCTTCTTCTTCCTCATCTCTTACCATCAACTCCAAATCCGGCCACCACCATTTTCCCCTCTTTTTTTTTTCTTTTTTCCATCCACCACCTCTATTTATCCTTCTTCTCTCTCTGCTCCTCTTATTTCTCTCCTCAATCCTCTATGACACTCAATGAAAAACCGATCTGGTTTGGGATTCTCCTAAACCAGAGCCGATTTCTAGCTATTCCTTCGCCAAAAGCGGTTAGAGAGTCTATAGGAAGAGAAAGAGAGAGGGAAGAGAAGAGAGAGATAGACGGAGAGATTAAAATAATGGTGGTGATTGTGGTCGAAAATGGTGAACGAAACAGAAGAGAAATATTCTAAAAAAGTGTTGAAGGTTGCCGACAATGGTCGTTTATCAGCGACCATTGCCAGAGTGGATAAAAAATGGTGGGGTTGTAGAAAATAAAAAGGAAAGCAAAAAACATTTCACTCAAAATGATTTTCCGCAAACAATTAGAAAAAAAATTAGTCAAATTAAAGTTAACTAATTTTTAACAAAGTCTCTACACTCCAAAAAAAAGTATTATCTTCTTTCCTTCCAAGTGCCGGCCTTATACCAAAAATGATAGTATGCGAAAAAGTGGTTAACTTCACATTTAGAATGAATTTGGGTCCATTTTCTCAGACACAATCACAATTGTATTTATAGAGTTCCATAAATTTGTCCCCCCTCTCTCTCTCTCTTCCTCCTCCTTGTCAACACAACTAAACAGAAAAAGGAAATCAAAACAAGTACACTACTTAACCACAAGCATAAAAAATCCCATTAAACAGGGAAAGAAACAGAGTTAAAATCTTCAATTACCGCCGTTGCGGGCCCTATCAACTCCATCATTACCTCCGGTTCCGGCACTTCCACCACCGTAACTAGAGAAGCCTCCATGGCTGTCTCTGTACTCTCATGGTGGGTAACTTGATTACCATCTTCTAATACCAAAATTGACATGACTGATTTTATCACATCTCTGAATATTTTACTTTTGATTGCACCTCTTTGTGGGGGAAATCTTCTGTTTGAACTATTAATCCATCTCTGTTGATTCTCATAGGACTCCCTATTTCCAATTTCCATGGCGGACTCTTCTACTGAAATAGTATAATTTGGAACTTTACTCTGTTCCTACAAAAAGGGTAAATAAGAAACGGAGATTGGAAATGGTATGTATAATGTATGTTGTAGGTTCAATAATTGAAACTTGTAAATTAGATGTCAAAGATGTCAATTAGATTGTCTTATTTCTTCGTTTAGGTATTGTATATTGGATAATTGTGAATAGATAATTCAATCGTAAATAAAGTTCATATAGGTCTAGAACTAAAATATGATGACTAAGACACTCAGAAAACTTCTTCAACAAGAAAAAATGACACTTAGAAAACTCGAATAGGACAACTTAAATTTCATTTCAACAAAAAAAAAAAAAACTTAAATTTCGATTTTCAGCCGAAGGAAAAAAAAAGGGAGATGTTGTTCGGAGCGAAAGCACCAAAGCGAAAGAAAAAGCGACCCAACCATATGCGGACACGTGGCGAAGAAAACGGGATGATTCTTTCAATTTTCAAAATCTTATATTTCGGTCGCTCATTTTACCGCATTTACTTTTAAGTCCCTCTGGGTTTAGCTTTCAGTCCCTCCACGTTTAGCTCTCAGGTACCTCCGTGTTTAGCTTTTAGAAACAAATTTTGGGTTTCTAGTCCAAAAATCTACCCCTAAACACACATTTAGTCCACCCTAATATTAATATAGGATTTTAAGCCAAAATAATAATTATAATGGATATTTAGTCCAATTTAGTTAAAGTATGTTTATATGTCAAGATTAAAGTGTTTTTCTGTTTATTGATTTTTGTTTTGTTTCATAAATTACCTGTTATTTATTGTTAAAGTTTCATACTTTATTTCATTTTTTTCATACTTTATTTCATTTTTTTTATGTGTTATACATAACACATTATGTATCAACAATGTTTCTTCAAAACGGAAAAGGACTAAAAACCTATTTTTTGAGAAGATTGGACCTTAAACCCTTTTTGAACTTTATTTTGGACTTAAAACCCATGGACCCTTTTAGAAATAAGATCATATCCAATAAACCTGCTGCCAAGTGCCACCTGATCCTATTTTATCACTTTCGTTTAATTTTTTTTTTTTTGAGAAATGGATTACGATCTATGTTAGTCCTTACAAGGCAAATACATCATGAAGATGTGATGAACACGATAACCGCCTAATTTAAACCAAGAATGAAAGAGGCCTAAAATCCAACAACTTGAAAGAGGCCTAAAACCCAACAACATGAAAGAGGCCTAAAGTCCGACAAATTTATTATATTATTTACTATATATATTGTCTAAATTACATGGGATAAATATTAATGGCAAACTGCTTCCACCGAGACTCGATCCCACGACCTCATGGGCTTAACAGGGAGTGTCCAACCACTGCACCAAAGGGTGGTGGACACTTTTGTTTACTAATTAAGTTCCCGAAAGCGTCAAATTGCCTAAACTCCATTCAACATTCAAACCTTATAGCATCTTTATTTTTGGGCTCACATTTTACAACATACGAATTTGATTTCTTCCAAAATCTATCATAAACTACTTCTAATAAGATTCATTGCTTCTCTGAAAAAGTGTGTACTTGCACACTAATAAATTCATTCCCTTTTTGGTTAAATTGGGAAGACTTCATAAAAATTTTAGTAGTATTTTTTTGTATTAATTTTAACACTAATTTTAGCTGTAGCTATCATTTATAGGTCAAGGATTTGAACCTAACGTTGTTGATCCAGGGCAGCTTCATTTTTAGGTTAGGATGAGATTCATGAGACTATGGAATCTAATTGTAGTCGAGGCGAGAAATCCAAAAGTACAAGTATTCATTAATATTTAGAGGTTCATATTGTAGTCGAGGCGAGAAATCCAAAAGTACAAGTATTCATTAATATTTAGAGGTTCATGGTGGTCTAAGTTGGTCGACGGAGGTGCACCAGGCCAAAAACCAGGAGAGAGGGGGAGATCTGTGTGGGGCCTGAGTTTATTTTTGTTAGATATGATCTGGACCGTTGAAAAGATCAAATATCCAGATCTTATTTTTGAAAGCTAAACCTAAACATGGAAGGACTGAAAGCTAAATACTGAGGGATTGAAAGTTAAACGCGGAGGGACCGAAAATTAAACACGAACAAATGAGGGATCGAAATATAATATTTTGAAAGTAGATAGAATCACGCCATTTTTCTCCACCACCTGTCCACCAATGGTTGGGTCACCTTTTAATTCGCTTTCTGCTTTCGCTCCGAACAACATTCTCGAAAAAAAAAAATCTTATAAATTTAAAATGTCTTGCTAAAGATCTTTAAAATAACTACGTTCACACCAACTTGGTCTACGCTCCCGCTTGATCTTTCAAAAACCGTATTTCTAACTAAGGATATCATATACATATTAATATTAAGGGAGATTTTGACATTGACCCCCACTTTTATATTAATATTAGGACTACACCCCTGTCTTTTTAAAACTTTTGATTTACACTCCCACATGGACGGAAAATGTTAACTTCTAGTTAAATGTCAGTTGTGTGAATCACACACGTGAATCAGGACATAAGTGCCCTTATGTATGATTTTGACATTGGCCCCCCACTTATATATTGATATTAACACTAAACCCCCATTTTTTAAAAACTTTTGATTGATACCCCTCGTGGACGAAAAACGTTAATTTCTAGTTAAATGACAGTCGTGGGAATCACACATGTGAATCAGGACAAAAATGCGCTTATTTGCATTTTCATTTCCACCTCAATACCTTCTTCTTTTTTCTTCCATTAATCAACTTCATCAACCACATACAACTATTCCCTTCATCGACTGCCACCACCATCATCATCATCATCGTCATCTTCTCCGACCTATGAAACAATCGCCACAATCTTAATCTTCACAAACTGCTTGAACTAATTTTCTTGATAATGGATCTTATAATCTTTACCATCTCCAAGTCCATCATTATCAGCACTACCCAAACAATGATTTTGCGAAATTTTGTGAAAAGAGGTATAGACAACTTATTTCCTAAAATGGAGTCATCTCATTTCAAAAACACAGACCGAAGTATGAACAACTTGTACATCCCAAAATGGAGTTACCTCTTTGAAAACACACAAATTGGAATGAACTAGTTTTGAAATCATGGTGATCTTCGACTATTGCCACCACCACCACCACTATCATCATCATCATCATCTTCTTAATCAACTCTTAAATTTGATTTCTTCTATGAGCTAACCTCTAACTCAATTAGCTCTAATCAACCAAAAAAGGCATACAACTTTGATCACTGACTAAACTCCTTAAGGTTGATGATGGTTGTGATGGTGGCTTGTGAAGATAAAGATTGTGCTGGTGGTTGGTTAGGGATGTTGGGAGTGGAGGTAAGGGAATGGTTGTCTGTGGTTGATGAAGTTGATTAATAGAATAAAGAAGAAGGTATTGAGAAGGAAATTAAAATATAAATACGAGTATTTTTGTCCTGATTTACATGCGTGATTCGCACAACTGAAGTTAAACTAGAAACTAACATTTTCCGTCCACTTGGGGAGTTAGGGGTATAAATCAAAGTTTTAAAAAACGGGGGTGTAGTCCTAATATCCATATAAAAGTGGGGGTCAATGTTAAAATCATACATAAGGGCATTTTTTTCCTGAACTGACATTTAACTAGAAGTTAACGTTCTCCGTCCACGTAGGGGTGTGAATCAAAAGTTTTTAAAAAACGGGGTATAGTCCTAATATCGATACAAAAGTGAGGGTCAATGTCAAAATCTTTCTAAATTAAATCACGTCAAATTGGACTGACCCAAAGTCTTCCTGCCTACCCCTAACATTTAAATAATGGTGAAATGAAAGAGTTGGTGGTATTTCGTAAATTTATTTGCAGGGGTGGCCCGTGAACAAAGCCACCAAAGCGATCGCTTTGGGCCCCAAATAATCAAGGGCATCATGTTTCATATTTCGTATGTAACTTTCGAAAAATTATTATATTTTAAATCAATTTTAAACACAATTTAAGTCGTAGCTTGGTGGTAAAGGGTTTAGATCTTAAATGAAAGGTTAAGGGTTCGATTCCTACCATTTGCATTGTTTAAATTTTACTTAATTTTTTCCTAATATCCATTGTATGGGGCCCCAATATTTTGTGTCGCTTGGGGCCCCAGATATACTAGGGCCGGCCCTGTTTATTTGTGACGAATGTTGTGACTTATGACAGATTCTAAGGCTTTGTGTCAGTTTATATTCATTTGTGGCAGTTGCTACATATTTTGGTAAGGATAATCTTTATTTGCGACAGTCATCTGTACCTTGACCAAGGAATCAAATGTTAGAAGATCAAGATCACCACCAAATGTTAGTTAAAACTCACTTTCGTGGTCACACCTGACTTGAAGAAAGAAAAATTCTCTGACCAAATCACACCTCTAGGTTTGGTCTTGACCTTTAGGCGGTTGACATGGGGCGGCTCTGCCAAGGCATGCCCCTTTGTCCCTGCGCACGGCTTGGGCCAACACCTCCTCGCGCTAGGTCGTGTGCTGGTCGGGTCGCCCATGCGCTGGCTCAGTGCGTAGCTTGGGCTGACGCGATTTTTGGTCGGCGCCCTCGACTAATTTGCCTAAACTAGTAAATATAATAATTTTCTACAAATGTAAATAATAAGGGTTATTTCCCAAATAGCAACAACTTTGTGACCGATTTCCTGCGTAGCCCCCTACTTTGTCAAAAATACTTAGATGGCCCCTTTTTCAGATTCTGTTATAACACCGTTAACCAGTCATTATTTCTCTCTCCTCCATCTCATAACCTCTCTCTGCCACCTCATCATCTTCACCAGCGAAGGTCGTTGACCGGCCAATTTTCCAGCTGGCGACCTTCAAACATAAAAAAAAAAAAATTCCTTTCTCTCTCTAAATTTTTTTTTTTAAACCTCACCTCTCTCTCTAGATCTAGTGAACCAGATCTAGGGTCTGCGAACAGACCTTCAATGGCCGGCGAACAGATCTTCAATGGTATGTTCGCAGACCCTAGATCTGGTTCACCAGATTTAGAGAGATGTGAGGTTTTAAAAAAAAAAAAAATTAAAGAGAGAAAGGAATTTTTTTTATGTTTGAAGCTCGCCGGCCAGAAAAATTAACTGGGCGGCGACCTTCGCCGGTGAAGACGATGAGGTGGCAGAAAGAGGTTATGAGATGGAGGAGAGAGAAATAATGACTGGTTAACGGTGTTATAGCGGAATCTGAAAAGGGGGTCATCTGGGTATTTTTGACAAAATAGGGAGATAGCCAGGAAATTAGTCACAAAGTTGGGGGCTATTTGGGAAATAACCCAAATAATAAGCTTATAAATCCTTGTAATTTAATTGATTTTCCTGTCAAATGTTCTAAAAAAATTTCTACAACAAACCATAATTGTAGAGGATGGTCGTGTTTGAGGAAGTGCAAACGGTGCTTTCACACCAAACCCCCTCGAACCCAAAATTTTGGCGAAGAACCAAGGACCCATAATAGGATCATCAATATACCGATCGTCGTCGAAATGGCAAATACCGATGGTCGCGAGTTCGGGGAATAAAAAAAAATTCCGGGAATAAACAATTAATCAATAGAAATTGATTTAGAAGGCATATTTTTCTTTTAATCCAAAAATTGACTTCATCAAACATTACCCCCTAATCTTCATCTTCTCTCTCTCGCTGACTACCTCTTTGTCGTTCTCACTCTAGATCTCTCTTTTTCATTGTAGAACACTCTCATCTCTCTCGTTGTAGACATATCTCTCTGTAAATTAGTTTTTTCTGTTTTTCTCTCGCAGTCTTTATCTACCTTTCTCGCAGCCTCTATCTCGTCATTTTTCTCTTGCAGTATGTATAGATCTCTTTGTGGAGATCACGAAATTCGTGGCCACGAAACGTTTTGTAGCCAAGAAACCTTTTGCAACCACGAAACATTTTGTAGCCACAAAACGGTTAGGGTCACAAAACGTTTTGTGTCCACGAAATATTTCGTAGCCATGAAATACTTGAAAGATTTCGTCAAAACCCTCCTCGAAGTCTGGTTCTGGCGAAGGGAACACTTCCCTTCGGTGGAATAGTGTCTGTGTGAGAGAGAGAGAGAGAGAAAAGCAATGAGAGATCAATCAAGAAACAATGAACGATTGAGAGAGAAACAGTGAGAGGTCGAGAGACATCGATAGGGAAAGCAATAGAGAGAGATAGTGAGAGAGAGGAAGAGATCGAGAGAGAGGGTAACAGTAAGTGAGAGAGGAGAAGAAAGGAGAGAGAAGGGGAGGCAATGGTTGTTAAAATGGTGATAGTTAAAAGCTGTTGTGGCGATGGTGATAGAGAAGATGAAGATTAGGGGACAATGTTTGATCAAGGTATTGGGTTAAAAGATAATATTACCCCGAGAATGTAAAGAAAAACATGGATTCCCTAGAGAATATATTCCCTAGAGATTATTCTTTATGCCCCAAAGCCGCGGCCACAACAACGTTCAACTAATCGAACAAGAAATGAGCAAAGACCAAGTTTAATAATTAAAGGACAAGAAACGACAACCCAGACTTATTCCCATGTAAATACAACTTAACGGTATTACAGAATAATATGACAGCCCAAAGATATGAACACAAACACTTAAATTGATATTCAAAGAATGGGCATCGCGAGTTGAGAACCACGTACATGTACGAAGAATCAGTCCTGCACTCTAGTAATATAATAATAGTTACCTGTATTCAGATGGAATTAGGATTTCCCAGGCAACTGTTTGCCTATTTTCGGCAACTAAGCACCAACTCTCTAAAATCTAATTCTGCAACTATAGACAGATCGGATGATTGTTTATTTGGATATCGGAACAAAGAATCTTACCCTTACCAAGATAGGTATATCCAAGTACTATTATACCATAGATGTTTTTATGTACCCAAAGAAATGGTTGATAAGGACATAAAAAAGCTAACTACCTAGATCATAACAATGTACCATGTATATAAAACCTGATTCCACGGAGACCCATCGGCACAATCGGTTAAGGAGTAGAAATTCTAGTTATCAACATGGTGCGAAAGGAGTTGGCATGGGTAACACACAGGTATCAAGTATAAGCAGCTTAACAAGGCTGATCATCTTCGGTTTGATCCAGAGTGATAGCTCTTGACATTCCTCTTGTTTCAGTGTCAATATCATATGATGATAGAATATTTCTCTGCACCATTAAGAAACATCTTTAGCTTGATATGAAAGACTCCATAAGATCCAATGAATTAGACTTTTTCAGTATGCATGGAACTTCCGTCTAGACTAATCACACCAAATTCGTATTACATATTGCATAATTTCAGAATAATAGCACAAATATTTTGCTTCTCTTATATAAAAGACCATCTCTGGATGCCTCATTGACTCGCATGATACTTTGTCATACATTCACAATATATATTAAAACGAAAAATCATTTAGATTTGTAAGGCATCTCATATCTTCATCTTCAAAACTAAAAACAAATTATCTAGATCAAAGACCTAAAAAGTTCTAAAAAATGCATACTACGTTGTATTTACATGAGAATAAGATGGGCTATACGTTCGGATAAGAGAATTTTTAGAGGTTCTCATGGGTAGCCCATCTAAGATGTCGGCCCGTGCGGCTTTGCACACTTCGGAAAGGATCCTCTCCCATCGGACTCAGGTGCTCTGGGCTGGGTAACGGACTCTCGGGCTATATTCCCACCTTTACTCATTTCTAATAATTGTACGGATATTAGTATGATAATGCAGGGGAAGGAAAACAATTAAGTACTAGGAAAGAAATAATGAATACTCACGATTGGCTCAAACTCAGGACTAGACAGATTGAGGGTGAGGTTCCTCATCAACAATAACACCTGCAGAATAAGTGAAAATATTTAAGTGTACATACAGAAAAGATATTAAAATTATGTCATCACAACCACTAGGTTTCAGCTATTATCGTTTGAGTATTCAATTTTCACTTGGTAATTTTAAAATTGAAACATCTGAAAAACTCACAGTTTCAAAATTAATAGGATCCATGTCCTCAAGCTTTTGCATATGACCAGTTGTCTCTGGATCAAACACACTACCGATGAAACCATAGACTTCAGCAAAGTCAGGTATACCTGCAAAATAGTAGTGCTGAGTAATAACCAGCTAATAATGACATAACAAAATGGTTTATGCCTTGTGTTTATACAAATACATAGGAATACGAAGGAAAATTAAAAATTATTCAAGTAGCGCATCTTCCGTTAATAAATAATCCACGAGAACTAAAACACAGATTTTAGCGACTTTACTAATCCACATATGGCAATGGCGACAATAAGATTATACATAAAATCTGCAAAATACTAGTGCTATGATAACTTATCATATACTAAGAGGGTGCAAACCTATAATCTATTAATTCCGATAACTCTTTTTTCCGGATAGAGTATGATTTGAACCCTGGTCTCCCCAGTAGGGAGAGACACATTACCACCCAACTTAAGAGGGTTTCACAAAAAGTACTCAGTTACCTTGCTTTGGTATGTCAACAGTCAGCACTATCTCACTTGAGCTTCCCATGCCACTGAGGTTACCAATCGTCTCTTCACCTTCGAACCAATATCAGTAGAGTCAGTGACTTGAATAATAAGAGTGGATTTACAGGGTTACAAAGAGAGTTACGTATTAGTATAACCTCAATTCACATACCTCCAACTCCAACATTGTTGTAATCATCTTGAGAGAGGATATCAGTGTTAGATGTAGAGGTTGTAAGCACAGACGTCTCAAGCCAAGGGGACTTCCCAGTAGCGAAGCTACTCAAGTTGGAAACATAAGCCATTGATGCTTGAAATGGTTCTAAAGCTATCAATTGTTTAGAAGGAAGAAGTCAATACTGTAATAGACGAATTAGAAGAAAAAAAATGCCACCTTGGTTTAAAATGACAAACCATATCTTAACGGCTTATGCGGATACGGATGAATAGCTTTTCGTTTGGGTCGAGGAGGGGGAACATGGGCAATTGTACCATTCTTTTGAACCTTTAAAAAGTATTTTTGAGCATGACTTCTTATCTGAAAGTGGGAAGAATGGTAAAGACGACATAACAATATGTGAAACTAATGGTGTACTACACACTACTTCTAAGAGAATCAATACCTGTATGACTGTCTTTGAACCAACATAGTCTTCAATTTTCTTCCAGTCACGATCAAACCTAATGATCCAAAAACAAATCAAAAAAGGCTACTTTGTTTTTTCTCTCATTGTTTGAATCATCTAACTCAAATAGACCCAAAATCAACCCAAATCGACCATTCATACGAGTCAGATAAAACAAAACATTCTGAAATTTGACTATCTTCGGGGAAGTTTTCAATGTGATGGGTGAAATTATAGTGGAAGTTAAACCTTTCTCAGTTTTATTATTTTGAAATGTAACTCTAGTCAATTTCAGACCTCGAGTAATATTTCAGATCTGACTCCGGACAAATCGAACACTACCTAAATGTAGTGAGAACTGGTCCACCGCTCTTTGGTGCAGTGGTTGCAAACACATGGTCATCAAGATTTATCTCATGTAATTTAGGCAATAAGTATAGTAAATGATGTAATAAATTTGTCGAGCTTTAGCCCTATTTCATGGTGTCGGGCTTTAGGCCTCTTTCATTATTAATTTAAATTAAGTGGTTATCGTGCTTATCACAATCTTCATGATGTATCAATGCCTTGTAACGATTTTTAGGAAAAAAAAAATGTAGTGAGAACTGAGAATCCCACTCAACATAGGGAATAGTTTCACAAGAAATACAGTTAGGTAATTACACAAACTGTTCTTTAGAACAGAATTAAGGTAAAATTACCAGATCAAATTAGTAATAGGTTAAAATCTTCAATCACAATAACAATAATCAGTAACCAGCAAGAAAACAAACCAAATCTTAAGAAGACAAATTACTCAAAAGCTACACAGATTGAAGAACAATTTCACTTCAACTGTTCTCTATTCATTGAAAAAAAAAAAACCTAAAATTGAAAATCGCCGTTCACTCAGGAAGAACAAATTTCCTTACTACTAGAAAGAGTAATTACTAAAAAGAACCGAAAAGTGATCAGAAAAGGAAACGGAGAGTATACTAGAGAGAGAAAGAGAGAGAGAGAGAGTTACAGTTGAAGAGCTTCGATGAATTTATCATGTTCTTCATCAGTCCAGCTTTCTCTAGACTTAGTAATGGTGTAGGGTTTCCGTACTTTCTTACTGAGTATAT
>BEHA01002874.1:516485-540884 GCA_002897215.1 Eschscholzia californica subsp. californica | reverse complement strand
TAAAAAGAAGGATTCTTAATACGTTATGAACAAGCGTAATGCATTTTGGTGAATTCACGGATTCCACAAGTAGAAGGATACTTTCGTTCAAAATTTTGGTTTGGACATCAGGTCAATTATAATTTCCCAAATAATTTTGCTAAATTTAAGATTACTCTTAAAAGAAATTAGACTAATCACCTATATTTGATCGAGTCAGGAGTAATTGCCCATGATGGATTTAGTATGATTTTTCTTCTAGTAGATGATTTATCAGTCACATTTTCAAGATTTTCAATAAAAATGAAATAATTTAAATCTTATTGTATGTCCTTAAGAGACATAATAAAAAAAACCTTATTATTAACCGGAGTAGATGATTTATCGACCACTTTTGTGAATTGAGATAAAACTTAGTGTATAAATAGCAACCATGTGGTTACTAGACCATAAGAGTATATGTGAATAAACATTTTAAGGTTATTGACAAAACGTATTGTGCAAATGTACCAAGAAAGACGTTTTTCTTTAGCTAATCTTTCTTTATCATAACACTAGGTATAACCTGTGCCTTCGGCACGGCGAAACTCATAAAACACATAGAATTATCAAACAAATCCTTGAATGAAATCATTAATCATACAGTGTATCCATAAAAAAACACATGTTGAATACCTTTAGTAAACAAATTAAATTCAAATTTCTCAACTCGCATAAGTAAATAGGCGACTATTGAAACTTAAAAGTAAAATTTCCCATTGAAGTTATTGGGACTAAAATTTACAAAACAAATTGAAGAACATACATGTATCTATGGAGATGAGGATGCAATAAGAGAACGGGAGATAAACTGAGAGTAATAACCAAAACCTAAGGAATTTAAAAATGGATATGAATGAGGGGATTAGTAACTGGGAAACTTATTAAAGCATACATAGACAACAATGCTTGTAAAAGTGAAAACCGAGAACAAAGTTTAAGCAGAAAAAGAACTTTTATTTTATAATGTACTTTGTGAGTGAACTTTTATAATTTCCCAAATAATTTTGCTAAATTTAAGATTACTCTTAAAAGAAATTAGACTAAGGGAGCGGCTATAGGCGCCTCCCAAAAATGCTGTAGGGGCCTCCCAAGAGAGTTTGACTAAGATCAAATTCCGACAACTGTAGGCGCCCTCCCTTTCGGACTGATAAGTCCGAAGCCCAAATCATGTCTTCGGACTGGGCCAGTCCGAGAGGAGACGAGTCGTCCAACCCGAAACGTTTCGGACTAGCCCAGTTCAAAAAGTTGAAAATCATCATAAAATGGCTATTCTCTTCAAGCTATGGTTTCATGGATTTCAACTATGATTTTCATCTTTTTTTCATGGATTCAAAAGCTGAAAAACATCTGAAATGGTTAGGGTTCTTCCTTTCAAGCTATGATTTTCATATTCTTCCATAGTTCAAAATTTGAAAAACAAAAAATAGTTAGGGTTCTTCATTTCAAACTATTGTTTTCATGGATTCAAGCTTCGGTTTTCTTCTTTTCTTATGAAAATGATCCGAAATGTTTAGGATTCTTCGTTTCAAGCTATGGTTTTGATGGATTCAAGCTATGAGTTTCATATCTTCCATGGATTCAAAATTGAAAAACTAGAAATAGATAGGGTTCTTCATTTCAAGCTATGATTTTCACGGTTTCAAGCTATGGTTCTTTTCTTTTCTTATGGATTCAAAAGATAAAAAATCAGAATTGGTTAGGCTTACTGTAATCAGTCAATGGCTATACAAATCTCAGGTTTTAGAGAAAATAGAGAAAGAAAGAAGAAAAAGAAGAATGAACGAAGAAGATGAAAAGGAAAGTGGGGGTGCTCGGGAGGCACCTCCCGGGCCGTACGGGGTCCGCCTACAGACTAGAGGCCCCTATAGCAGTTTTGGGAGGCGCCTATAGAGGCAACCCTTAGACTAATCACCTATATTTGACCGAGTCAGGAGTAATTGCTCATGATGGATTTAGTATGATTTTTCTTCTAGTAGATGATTTATCAGTCACATTTTCAAGATTTTTAATAAAAATGTAATAATTTAAATCTTATTGTATGTCCTTAAGAGGCATAATAAAAAAAAAAAACTTATTATTAACAGGAGTAGATGATTTATCGACCACGTTTGTGAATTGAGATAAAACTTAGTGTATAAATAGCAACCATGTGGTTACTAGACCATAAGAGTATATGTGAAGAAACATTTTGAGGTTATTGACAAAACGTATTGTACAAATGTACCAAGAAAGACGTTTTTCTTTAGCTAATCTTTCTTTATCATAACATTTTCCTTATTCCTAAAACTACTTCTCCTCAAACGCCGGCAGACTATCGTCCGATTAGCCTATTGAACACTACTTATAAGATTATTACAAAAATCCTAGCAGAAAGATTTAAACACACGCTTACTAATATCATATCTCCCTTTCAATCTGCTTATGTCCCAGGTAGACAGATTTCTGACAATATTATCATGGCTCAAGAGATCATCCACTCATACAAAAAGATGAAAGGAAATAAAGGTTTTTTCGGCCTCAAATTAGATATGTCGAAAGCTTTCGACAGAGTTGAGTGGCAATTCTTAGAAGAGCTTATGAGAAAGTTAGGATATGCAGAACACCGGATTAGCATGATCAACTGTTGCATCTCGACTTCCTCAATGGCAGTCCTCATTAATGGTAGGCCAGGCCAGAAATTTCTCCCTTCCAGGGGCATTAGACAAGGTGATCCCCTCTCCCCGTTTCTCTTCAGAGTGGCAATGGAAGGTCTCAGTAGGCTCATCTCCTCCAAAGTGGGAACGGACTCTTTTCTTGGTTACCCGATCAGCAATTCAGAGTTGGAAATCTCTCACCTATTATTTGCAGATGATTGCATCATTTTTGGCAAAAACTCCTTGGATAATATTTACAATCTAAAAAACCTTCTCCGAACCTTCTGTGATGCTTGAGGACAAATTATTAACTATAGTAAATCGAATATCTTCTTCTCAAAGAACTCTCATCCGAAGTTCAAAAGGA
Organism: Eschscholzia californica subsp. californica; assembly: GCA_002897215.1. Classification (NCBI taxonomy): domain Eukaryota; kingdom Viridiplantae; phylum Streptophyta; class Magnoliopsida; order Ranunculales; family Papaveraceae; genus Eschscholzia; species Eschscholzia californica. The sequence continues at coordinate 537,863 of BEHA01002874.1, read as the reverse complement.
TGATTACAAAATCCCTTAAAGTCAAATATGCTTCTACTTCAGAGAAATACTTGGGAGCACAATTATTCATAGGAGCAAACAAAACGAAATTTTTCAACGAGCTCATTGAGCAGATTAATAATAAACTTAATAAATGGAATCACTCTTTCCTTTCTCAGGCAGGTCGAACGGTGGTCATATCTTCCGTGGCGGCGGTCGTACCTCGATACCAGATGCAATGCTTCGCACTCCCGAAAAGTGTTAGCAAACGCATTATGACCGTTCAAAAGTCATTTTGGTGGGGTAAGTCTAAAGGGATCTGTACTAAGGCCTGGACATCTATATGTAGGCCTAAAAAAGAAGGTGGACTGGGTATACACTTGCCGGATCTGGATAATAACGCTTTCCTCAGTAAGCTAGCCTGGAGATTACGCACGGAGCCGAAAGCCGCTTGGATGCAATTGTTAAAAGCCAAATATTTCCCTCATACTGATAATCCTGGCCGTAGTAAAAATCACCATTCTTGGATTTTGGAAGAATATCAATAAAGTTTACAATCAAGTTCAAGATCTGACGTGTTGGGAAATTCACTCAGGTACAGAGGTCAATATCTGGAATGACAATTGGATCCCAGATCTTCAACCTCCTCTTCATAATGATAATAACTCGAGCTTTGTCAAGGTCTCACAGCTCATTTCGAATGATGAATGGAATGAAAACATTCTGGCAGAAACGTTTGATATGTCTACGAGGAAACTAATTAAAACTATCCCCATAGATAGCAACGGGAATGATCATGTTAGATGGAAACTCTCAACGTCAGGGAAATTCACAGTTAAGTCCATGTATAATCATCTGAGAAATAGCATCCTCACCACCCCTTCTACCCCCTATAACTGGAACTTCATTTGGTCGATCCCCACCATTCCACGTATACAACTTTTCATCTGGAAAATTTGCACTAAAGCTTTACCAGTTAAAAATCGTATTGGTAAATACATAGGTAATGACTTTCTATGTACAAAATGTCCTACCCAGGAAACTATGGAACATGCACTATTACATTGTCCTATGGCGAAGAACATATGGTTCTACTTTAATGTTATCACAGAAAACATTACTTCGATAATAGATTGGATCTTCTCTTGGCAGAACTCACCTCTGAGAATCACAACCTCTAATGGCTCCCACTTTGCGACGATTCTATGGTTTATATGGAAAATGAGATGTGATAATTGCTTCCAACAGACCCCTACATCAAAATCAATGTTGATGCCTCTTTCATCTCTGTTACTGAGCAAATTGGGATTGGCCTCATTGCTCATAATGCTGAATCCAGATTTCTTGGAGCCTTTGCATCCTCGGAGAAAGCGAGAAACAGTGAAGAAGGTGAAGCTGTTGCTATTTTACATGGACTCCTCTGGGCTAAACATAACAATCATAAGAATATTATTATCGAAAGTGATAATATTAACCTCATCAATCACCTTAATAATCAGAAGCATACCATCCACTGGTACTCTAATATTCATATCAAGAAGATCAAGGAAGTTACAAGAAGATTGGATAGGGTCCATTTCAACTACACAAATAGACAGCTAAATGACAAGCTGGCTAAATGGGCAAGAAAGAAGAATACATCTAAGTTGTGGAGAGTTGTCCCATCTTTTTTAATTCATAAGTATTGTAATAGTGTGCTACTTTGAGTTTATTCAATGTATTTTATTAACAAAAAAAAACTAGGGTATATCTCGTGTCCTAGGACACGGACACTTGTATCAATTAAATGTTACGAAATTTATTGTTATATTTTATTGAAAGAGAGATTTTTATTAGTTAATATTTTGTATATTATTTTTTTTGTTTCTTTTCTCTTAAATTAGTTATTATTTTATTGAAAGAGAAAGATTTTAATTTCTTTTTTTAATGTTTAAAATTTATTTTTTTATTTTTTTCTTAAATTAGTTATTTTATTTCTAATAAGGAAACGATTATTGTTTTTTAAATAAGTAATTTTATTTCTACGAAAGACTATATTTTAAATTTTAAGAAGGGCTTCTAGACAATTTCCTTTATTAAAAAAGGATGTTTGTCCCAGACATCGTTTTCCCTTCTATTTCTATTTTATTATATAGATATATAGATGGTTCTTATACGGAGCTGTATATGTCATTCTTTCATGGAGAGGAATACATTGCTATTTTTACTACTATGTCCAATTACATTGTCCACTTTTTTTTTTTTTTGTTGAAGCTCATTGTCCACTTTTTTGTTTTCCATTTCACATCTTAGATCATTCTCAGTCTCAGATTCTCCTGCCCATTTGAAGCTATTTTTTGGTTTCTTCCAGTTGATTAGTGGATAAGAAAGGTCAACCCTCAATTTGTGCATGCCACGCCTTAGCATGCCCTCTAGAAGGACCACAAAAAAGCGTCCATGTAGCCTTTTTGAACTAACCATTATGTACGGGGACCACATCTTACATAAACATGTGCGTAGTATTGGCCGACAATCGAACTCGTGAGGTTGTGAATTAGTAAAAGAGAATCTTCAATTTGGAAGACATTTTTAATGCAGTATAACAATTTAAAATTTTAAAAATTGTTTACGTGTCATTTTTTAAATGAGTGATTTTGTATTTTACATTGAGTTGAAAATTGAGATTTTCAAAAGAAATTTTAAATATTGAGATTCTTCTCGAGACATTGGAATATTAAATAGTGTTAATTCTGTTTTGGGCCTCCATTTGTGACAAATTCATAGTTTTTGCCCCCGTAAGTGTATGGAAGTTTGATTTAGCCCCCAAGGACTAAAAAAATTTAACTTTTTTCGGAACTACCCTTGGAGCTGAAATAGAATTATTTCTAAAAAAAATTAAGAAACATAAAGGCCACCTCTCCTTCTCTCTTCCATTTCATCACCTCTTTCCTCCATTTTATCTAGGCCGCGGCTTTGGGGAATAAACAAAAGTCTCGGGGGAATAAAGATTTTGGTAAAAAACAATTGACTTCGTGGACATCTTTATTTTTTTGTCCGAAAATTGGATTTCTTGCTTTTTGGTCCATAATCTTCATCTCCACATCTTTCTCTCTCCTACTCTCTCTCTCTATCTGTCGGTCTGTCTCACTCATTTAATCTCACTTGGCCTCTCTATTTCATAGTTTATCCACCTGTAATGAAGATGCCTTCTGCTTCTTGGATTGTTTTGAAGCAGCAATCAATCAACAACAATCATGGATCTTAATCCATCACTGATAAATACAAAACACAAGAAAAAATACAAAACACAATCATGGTAATCAATCCCTGCTCTTGGATTGTTTTGAAGCAGCAATCAATCACCTCACTTAATTGTTTTGAAGGTCTTAATCCATCCCTGATAAATACAACACACAAGAAAAATAAAGGTAAGAAACTCAAAGAGAAATGGGTAATCAATCCACAACATTCATGGATCTTATCTTAAAAGAAGAAACCCCATTGATTTAAATCCGGTTTTCTTCCATGGTTATCTATTAGTCTTTCATTTTCTTTCCCACCGATTTGTTGAACAAAACCCTAGATATTTTGGTCTAGAAAGAAAATTACCTACTAAGGAGGGGAAGTTTTAATGGGAGTTTTAGATAGATCCAAATCATTATTCTCTTTCTTTTGTTTCCTCTTCACCATCTGTATCCCAATCTTGTCCTTGATTTTCATGTTATGTTGTTGTTCTTGAACTTTTCTTCTTCTTCTTTTCATCAAAAGAGTTGGGTTTCTGTAGTAAATCGTCCTTGAGAGAGTAAAGGAGACCAAATTCCACTATGTGAGTAATTAGAATCAAAAGCTAGGGATTTGAAAGTTGCAAAGTAGTTCTTTAGACATTGCTAGGCGAAGATCCTCTATTGTTATAAATTGTTCGATTACCATCTTCAATCTTTCAGCGAATATGAGTGGTTAAGAAAGAGATCAAAGCACTTCAGATAGAGAAGAAAGAGAGGCCGAGCAGGAGAGAGATAAGATGGAGATTAAGGATCAAATAAAGAAAAGGACATATTTTGGACTCAAAATAAATATGCTCCCTAGGTCAGAAATGGTTGACTTCAATCTTTATTCCCTAGAGAGTTTTTTTTATTCCCCAAAGCCGCGGCCTTTATCTATCTCTCTCCTCCACTTCATCTCTCTCGCCACCTCATCACATTCTCTCGTGAAGGTTGCCGACCAGTCAAAGTTTTCGGCCACCTACAAAATACTTAAAAAATAAATCTTCTTCTTTCTTCTCTCTCTCTCCCCCTCTTTGTCTCTATATTCTCTGGCGAACCAGATCTGATGAACAAGACCATTGAAGGTCGTCGGCGATAAGATAAAAAAGAAGAGTTTTTTTTAGTTTGATGGTCGCCGACGACCTTCACCTGAGAAGGTTATGAGGTGGTCAAAGAGATGAAGTGGAGGAAAAAAAATGATGAAATAGAAGAGAGAGGGAGAGGTGAGGTGGCTTTTATGTTTCTAAAATTGTTCGGAAATAATTCTATTTTGACTCCCAAGAGTTGGTCCGAATGAAGTTGAATCTTTTTTGGCCCTTAGGGGCCAAATCAAATTGTCTGACACTTATGAGGCCAAAACAGTGAGTTGGTCACAAATTGGGGGCCAAAAGGAATTAACCCTATTATTTCTTCAAATAAGGTTAATTCTGTTTTGGCTCCCAATTTGTGACCAACTGACCGATTTTGGCCCTCAACCTTCTACTCTGGCAAATACCATTTTCTCCGGCTACTACCCATATGTAAATTTTTCAACCTTCACCATCTCCTTCTTCATCTTCATCACGACCAACATATCACCTCCTCCCTTTTTTTTCTTGTTTGTTTCACCTTTACTTAAATATAAAATTAGAGCTAGGCCTTCGTATATTGAGAGGCACCCTCCATGTGTCACCAAGGGGGGTTTTCGGGAGGATAAAAAATTTTGCTAACATTTTTCCGATTACAGAACCAAAGCTATTTTAGCTTAATCCCTGCCTACCTAAAGAAATTTATTAGGACAGATGAATCTAATAGCTAAAGGACTTTAGAGCAACGACGAAGGGACGCTACCATTGATGTGAATCGAGAGCCAATTATAATATAGTGATGTCATCCTATACTCTTACAACTAAATATATTGTTACATCTAAATATATTGATTTTAACAGAACACAAAACAAAATTTATATTTTTAAAATTTCGAAAGTAATACAGATAAGGGAGATTTTATAGGGCCCCCTCATTTTTATTAAAAGGCCTCCCCTCAGTGATAATTTAGCAAGTAAAATGGTTCATGGGGAGGCCTTTTAACAAAATTGGGGAGGCCTTATAAAACTTCCCTACAGATAAAACCATGATAGTACCAAATTGAATGGATAAATATGTAGTCACTTTCTCCCTCAATACAAGTGAAGCCAAATTGTTTGGTCACTCAAAATAAAGTCAAAAGATCAACCTATCAATAATACTTTTAGCAATTATTCAACAAAAATTGTATCTTTTCAACAAAATATACAAAAATCTTTCAACAAGAAAATAAAATAAAAATAAAAATTGTACTAAAAGTATCAACTTGGCTCTCATTATCTTTTCCGTTAAATAATTTCGTAACGGTTAACGGAGGAGGTTGTTGAATTAATAGATCAATTAGAACCGTAAGATCAAAGGCGGCTTTAACCTCAGCCGTATATCTCATCTTCAACGCGTTTACTCTCTGAGATAGAGAGGGAGAGTTTAAAAGAGGGCTTTAGAGAGAGAAAGTGACAAAGACGACGACGACGACGAAGAAGAAGAAGAAGAAGAAGAGTATTACTCTGACTAGTAATAAGTGCTTCTAAAGTAGTAGCATCAATGGCGGATGTTCCGCAAAACACAAATTCCGGCAACACCGCCGATTTTCCGGCCGTTTTAACTCATGGAGGTCATTTCGTTCAGTACAACATATTCGGTAATCTCTTCGAGATCACAACAAAGTATCGTCCTCCTATTATGCCAATCGGTCGAGGTGCTTACGGTATCGTCTGGTAAATACCTAATTTAAACTAGGTTTTGATTATTTTTTAGTGATCTAGTTCAATTTTTATTCTAATTTTGTTAAAATCTTACCAAATTTGGTTGACTACTCTAAATCTTGTTATTTGTGTGATTAGTTCGATATTAAATTCGGAGACTCATGAAATGGTTGCAATTAAGAAGATAGCTAATGCATTTGATAATTACATGGATGCTAAAAGAACCCTAAGAGAGATTAAACTTCTTCGGCATTTAGATCATGAGAATGTAAGTGATTCAATTTCTGGGTACCTTTTACTTTGGAATTGAAATTGAAATTGAATTCTTGTTCTTCTGATGATTCTCTCAGTTTGTATGATTCATGTTATCTTTTGGGGTTTTCTTTGTTGTGAATTTGAGCTAATTTTATCATCAATTTTTGACTGATCAAGTAATCAACTACTTCGATTTCTTAGCAACTAAGTATATAACTTACTATTTTTGGTGAATTGGTTCATTTAGTTCCATCTAAATAGAAACATCAAAAAATAAATTAGTTTTAAGTATTTGCAAGTATTAGAATATATTTGGTACGACCTATGTATAGGAGCAAATCAGCAGTTAATCTACAAAGGATGTTGCCGATTCGTTTCAACCGACTTTCGAGTTGAATGTTACTTAATATGGTATCAGAGCTAGGTCTGCTTGTGTTAAGCCACAGGTCTATACGTGCTCACATGACCCGACAAAGAGAGACGTGTTAGGTTTAAAGAACGCCACACTTAAGCAAGGAATTAAACTCAATAATGCCTTGTCAAGGAATTAAATTTTGAAATATTTCGGTCGAAATGACCGAAATATTTCTGTTTCCCTGTCTACTGATATTTCCACCGAGACCGAAATTTCATTCCTTGCACTTGAGAGGACGTGTCTAGGTGTGAGAATAGTCTCACATGAACAAAAGGTACTCTCGTGACCAAGAATGTAATGTACGAGGTCTCTCCAGTTATTGCTAAATAGTTCCAAGTCGGATCAAGCTTAAAAGGTAATTTTCTGTGCTTACAACAGGTGATAGGCATCAGAGACGTGATCCCACCACCCGTACCAAGTGCATTTGCTGATGTCTATATTGTAACGGAACTCATGGACAGTGATCTCCATCAGATAATTCGCTCCAATCAAGGTTTATCGGAGGAACACTGCCAGGTAATACTTCTGATATCGTAATCCTTATGCCTAATTGTTTCCATCTAGAGCTGTATCTGAAATCTCCTCCATTCATCTTTATGCAGTATTTCTTGTATCAGATCCTTCGTGGTCTGAAATATATTCATTCCGCCAATGTTATTCATAGAGATTTAAAACCAAGCAACCTCTTACTAAATGCAAATTGTGATCTAAAGATCATTGATTTTGGTCTGGCACGCCCAGCTTCAGACACTGAATTTATGACGGAGTATGTTGTAACAAGATGGTATAGAGCGCCAGAGTTGTTGCTCAATTCTTCTGATTATACTGCTGCAATTGATGTTTGGTCTGTGGGTTGCATCTTTATGGAGCTAATGAATAGGAGACCATTGTTTGCGGGTAGAGATCAAGTTCATCAGTTGCGTTTGCTAACAGAAGTAAGCTGATGAATCCATAATTGATGTGATTTTCCATTTTTGCTTTTATCTAGAAAAGGAAGCTAACCCATGGTTTCTAATGTTGTCTAGCTTCTTGGTACACCTACTGAAGCTGATCTTGGTTTTGTTAGAAGTGAAGATGCAAGAAGGTATCTACAACAACTAACACCACATCCCCGTCAACCTCTTGCAAAGGTCTTCCCACATGTTAATCCTGTTGCCATTGATCTCATTGAGAAAATGCTAACGTTCGATCCCACAAAACGAATTACAGGTACATAAATTCTTTCTCTTGCTATTTCTGTTGACGATTTAAATTTGATTAACGACTTTCATGGTCTTAGAGTCAATAGTTAAAGACAGTAATAATCACATGATCATTGTTGTGTACAGTAGATGCACTTAACTTTCTTGACTCCTCCAATAACTCTTCCATTCCTTAATCTTCTAATCCATCTTATACTATATCTAGTACGATAACTATTATTCCAAGCAGTTCTCACTGAGCTGGGATGTGGTGGGATGACCCATCATTTACCTGTGGTGTGTTAGCCACACCGTGGGCATGCCAGGAACTTAACGGCACACCTCGTTAATTACCTTTGGCGTGTTAACCACGCCATGGGTATGCATATACTGCTAACAAATAGGTTGTGCTTGATGTAGCCAGACCTCTGAGGTCCTGGCACGACGTCGACTAGCCGAGTTGAATACTGGAATGTTAATGAAGCAAGTTGAGGGGGTTTGGGGCTGCTCTCTATGGTATACTTAAATGTTGAATATGTTAATTGATGCAGTTGAAGAAGCTCTAGCTCATCCTTATCTTGAAAGGTTACACGATATAGCCGACGAACCAGTCTGCCAAGAGTCGTTTTCTTTCGAATTTGAGCAACAGGTCTTAACACAAGAACAGATAAAGGAGATGATATACCGTGAAGCCATTGCATTCAATCCTGAGTATTTAAATAGGTAAATCTATGAGCTTTAGTATAATTGATGCAATAACTGAAACAAAATATCAGGACCAATATTCCAAACTCATTCAACTTAAAAAAAAGAAGAAGGAATGATCGATTATAAGATCTGTGAAAATATGAGAAGCTTGTAAGCTATGTAATTTCGTCGATATTTATTCGGACAGCAATGTCTCCTCTCTTTAATGCTTGGTGTTGTTGTATTCCTTGTGAAAGTTCCAAACTTTATGCGTTTTGCCTGAATTTGTATTGCCTATTTAAGATTGATGATCAAGATTCTGTTATTGTATAAAGATTTATGTATAATGTTCTATTTATGAAATTTAAAGGATTTGATTTAGGTATGAGTTGGAAACAAGATACTTTAATACTCAATACTTGCACTCTTCCAATTTGACATACAAATCTTATACAAATACCATTAACAGCCCAACTATAGACTTTGGTGAAATACTTAACCTCAGAAGAAATTACTCAGTCCGGTAATACTTCATGAAATTTGTCGATAATGGGTTTTAATTATCTGAGGATCTCTCCTACTTGGCTCCCGTTTTTCTTTTTTGCGGAATCAAGTCATTTTTCGGACCTCTGTTAATGGGGGTTGAAGGGACATGGCTCCTTCATTCTTTATCACTTTCTTTTAATTAGTCGATGGGTGAACCTTCTGAGCATAATAGCACTGGTTTCCCCTTTTGCACCCCATTAATTGAGATCCTACTTCCTCTATTACCATAGGAGATGGAGGTAGTTAGGAGGGAATTTTTTCGATGTGATAAGGAATTTCCTGTTATCGTAATAACATCTTTACCGTCTTAGCATAGTTTTAACCATTTTTCGAAGTGATAATTACATTTTTTATCATCACAACAATTTTTTTCGATCACAAAGCTATAACTACTATCACAAAAACCCAAATAGTTAATTAGTTGAAGTAAACACTTCATATCTAAAACTAGAAGTAGGAAATGGAGATGAAGATCTTCCTACTATATCTCAATTTTTTTTCCAAAGAAAACAAATTCCAACCAACAGACTCTGACATGAAACCGAACGTTAAATAAACTACTAGATAGACTAATATTTTCGACAATATATTTTATAGCATAAACCTAATTTATTCATTTTAAGTAGATTGTTAGTGACAACCCCAAAGATTTGAATCATATTTTAATCCAACTTTTTGTCATATATGAAATAGTTAATGTATGAGTCTGTCAATATCCCAACTACCACAAAGGAAGCTATATCACTTGACAATTCAGAGTAAGTTTGTTCGTTTCCCTTACTGATTGTATTGATTTCTAACTAAAGTAGTAAACCCGTTTATATACACTCTGTTTGGTGGGAAGTTAACTAGAACAATACCATCTGAGAGATGTATCACTATATATATATATATATATATATAAAATCACTCTGAGTTAAGGCGTAAGAAGGATATCCATTTTCTTTGTTCATTCTGAGAAAGATATGGCAGCAGTAGCAGCAGAACCTCAATTAAACCCTAACAATGGAATCTCCCAAGACTCATTTATGGTTGAAGAAGAAGCACCAGCACTGTCGACCACCCATTGCGGACGGCAAGGAGGAGGATGGGTCACTCTTCCATTCATGGCAGTGACTATGATTGCTCTAACACTTTCAGGTGGTTGGGGAGCAAACCTAATTGTCTTCCTCATAGGACAATTTAATATTAAGAGTATTGATGCTGCTCAGATCTTCAACATTGTAAATGGTTCCACTAGTTTCATACCTATCATTGCTGCTGTCCTGGCCGATTCTTTCTTTGGAAGCTTCTCTGTTATTGTTGTTTCCTCCATTCTATCCTTACTGGTAACGATCGTCATCCATTTTCTCAGAATCCACAATTGGTTTAGACTTAGTGCCAGACAAGATCTTGACAAGTAGCTTAGTGTGTGAGTAGTCTCACATGAACAAGGACTATAAAATTTGATTAGTGCTAGGGAAGAAGAAATTTCCGGCAGTCTGTAGGCAGAAATCTTATGTGGCTTCCCATGATTGGAGCTTCCAATGATTCATATCTACTTTTTCTCCAATTATTGGAAGCCACATCGTATTTCTACCTAGAGTCTGTCCAGAGTTTGTTGTTCCCTAGAAAATTTTCATAGAATTTAGTCCACTCAATGTCGATTAATTTTGAGTTGTATGCCCACAAGTTAAACATGGTATCGGACCTTGCCCACATCGACCCAACGGCAACACATGATCCACATCACCCAAGCAACAAAGACAACATTAGGCTCAAAAGAACCATAAACATGTGAGGGAGTGGGAAATTGAGAATAGTCTCGTGGACAAATGGTAATCTCGTAACCAAGAATTCAAGTTTTGGATTATCTTTTCTCATGACCAACAAAAATTTGAGGTGGATGTCTACAAACTTAACATAGTATCGAGATAGGCCTACACGTGCTAGGCTCCAAAGAACGTCACACGGGAGGAAACATGTAAGAATATTTCACATGGACGAATAGTACAAAGTTAGCAATTGGTTTTGAATTGGATTTCCACAAACTTAAGACACCTCGGAAGCTTTGCTACAATTGCAAGTACTAGCTAGCTAGTTTAGTTTGGATAACAGTGCAGAAATTTCTACATGTTTCCTTCATTCCTTAATCATTGATATGTGTGTGTGTGCAGGGGGTGATTTTATTCACATTATTAGTGACAATTCCCTCACTAAAGCCAGCAAAGTGTGTCACCATCAATGGCTTAATGTCATGCCAATCACCATCAACTCTTCATTTTGCAGTTTTGTACATAGCAATAACCCTAGGTTCATTAGGGTTAGGAGGCACACGTTTTACAATGGCTACAATGGGAGCAGATCAATTCAGCAAACCTAAAAATCAAGCAAGTTTCTTCAACTTGTATTTCTTCAGTGTCTATGTTGCTACTATAGCAAATTTTACTGGTGTTATTTATATTCAAGACAATATTAGTTGGGCTTGGGGGTTTGGTGTTCTTGTTGCAGCTAATGTCATTGGACTAATTGTTTTCTTGGCGGGTAAGCGTTATTACTCTAAAAAAGTTAAGCCCGAAGGAAGCCCATTCACGAACTTAGCACGGGTTGTTGTAGCCACAGTTCGGAAGTGGAAGGTGTCTGTCTCGTCATCTGATACTAATTCATTTTACAATGGAGATAGTATAGTTAGTAGAACAACTCATCAGCAGTTTACATATCCATTTCCTACTTCGAGTTTTAGGTATGAAGTCTTTACCATATTGTTTTGAGGTTTGATATAAGGGTTAAAAAAAACGTCGCAATATATAGGAATAAGATTAATATATGAATTTATTATTGAGAAATAATTGTTAATCTTATCAAAACTATTCTTTTATACAAGCTCGCGATTAGGTTAAACTCATATCTTATGCTTAATTTTGTAATCGACCACATGCTGCGCATTGAAATTTAAATATCAACAACTATTGTAAGTTAGTATCTTTTGTTTTTGCCATTGAAACTCAAAAGCAATAAGTAGTATAAAGTAATGATGACAAGGAGACATCACGGCGATTACAGAGAGTCATTGTTATTACTATTATTATTGTTGTTTTATTATATAATTTTACTCTTATTTTGTCTCAGAAGTCGATGTGTCATCTTATTGTCCACGTTCACTAATTGTTGCAGCCCTTGTTCGACCATTATTTTGTTTCAATTACTTGTATCTAATTTCATTTCCATACCAATATACTTGCAGGTTTCTAAACAGGGCAGCACTGAAAACAGTCGGAGACACAAATGAAGATGGATCAATAGCAAAACCATGGAGATTATGCACAATTCAACAAGTTGAAGACTTCAAAACCGTAATCAGATTATTCCCACTTTGGTGCTCGGGTTTTTTCGTAAGCATCCCCATTGGAATTCAAATCTCATTTGTCGTTCTTCAAGCTTTAACCATGGATCGTCATATTGGTCACCATTTCCAAGTCCCTGCTAGTTCTTTCCTTGTTTTCACTTTCATATCAACAACTATCTCTATTGCCATTATCGACCGGCTTATTTTACCTTCTTACCAAAAACTAACCCGACGAAAACCCCTAACACCACTCCAACGTGTTGGTATTGGCCACGTCCTCAACATTGTTGGCATGGCCATGTCAGCAGTAACCGAGGCACGTAGGCTCCACCTTGTCAAATCTCACCACCTTGAACAATCAAGTATTATTTTGCCTATGTCAGCTTTATGGCTAGTTATACCACTAGCTATAGTTGGTGCTGGCGAAGCTTTCCATTTTCCGGGGCAGGTAGAATTGTATTATAAAGAATTTCCGACTTCTCTACGAAGTACATCAACGGCTATGATTTCTTTGCTAGTGGCAATTGGGTATTATTTAAGTACAGCCATGATTAATTTGGTTCAAAGGGTTACTGGATGGTTACCTAATAATATTAATGAAGGGAGAATCGATAAGATGTTCTGGTTATTGGTTATTATAGGAGTTATTAACTTTGGCTATTATCTTATTTGTTCGGTTATGTATAAGTATCAAAACGACGATGATAATGTTAGTAAAAGTCGTGAAGTCGATAGTCATCATCAACAAAGCCTAGAAGATTAGATTTGATTATGTATAAATGTATATTATTGTTGTCTGTATGTTTGTAAGAAATAATTATGCAAAATATGTTGATTACCTGTTAAAATATAGCAGTTTTGCTATTATGTAAAGTTGTTAATTATTGTAATATTCATGAATAGGGAAGTTTTCCAAGTTTCCCAATATTCATGAATAGGGAAGTTTCCCATTATTCCTAAATTACTTCTATATGTAAATCCCTTGTAAACCTATAAATACTTGTGTAAATCAATGAATAAAACACACAGAGAAATCTTCTCACATATCTCTCTCTCTTTCTTGTCTTCTCTCTCTGTGTTCAAGCTATTATTATTCAAGAGGTATTTCCCTCTTCACATGGTATAAGAGCCAATTCAGTTTTTTTTTTTAATGATCAATTTCTTCTATCATGACTACTACTGAAGTCGATTCTGGAGACTATACTCCTCGTTCTCCACCTAATCCGGTGTTTGATGTTCATCACTCTGAGTCACCAACTACTATTCTCATCACTCCATTATTAACCGGAGATAACTATGCCTCTTGGTCAAGAGCCATGAAGATGGCTCTTCGGGCAAAAGATAAATTCGGGTTTGTAGATGGTTCTATTCCCAAACCCACTTCTCCAAATCAATTACACTCATGGGGAAGGTGTAATGATCTTGTCAGTAGTTGGATTATCAATTCCATTGCTCCGGATATTCGGTCTTCCGTTTTATACGATGAAAGTGCCGCCGATATTTGGCGTAATCTTTATGAAAGATTTTTTCAAACCAATGCCCCCAAAATTTATCAATTGAAATGGGCAATTTCATCCTTCAAACAAGAAGGACATGATGTCTCCTCCTATTTTACTCAACTCAAAACTCTACAAGATGAGTTACAATCCCTCATGGTAATCGATCCATGTATTTGTGGTCAAGGGAAATCGTTACTTGATCGTACTAATCAAGAACGTGCTATGGAATTTCTTCAAGGGATTCATGACCGTTTTTTAGCAATTCGAAGTCAAATTTTGTTAATGGATCCTTTTCCTTCAATCCTAAAGATTCATTCTCTTGTCAAACAAGAAAAAATCCAACAAAATATCATGGCCGCTACTTCCAATCCACCGGAAGCCGCCACCCTTGCAACATACAACAATGATCAACGAAATTTTCGAATGGAGAAACCAAACGCTCAACGTCCTAAACGAGCTCGTCCCTTTTGTGACTATTGTCAACAACATGGCCACGTCCGGGCTACATGTTATCAATTAAACGGTTATCCAAACCGTTCCAACTCGGGTGCTCGGCCAAATCGCCCACCACGACCGACCGGTCCACTTGCCGCCACCGTAACCGAGACGGTTGATCCTCCAACAGGAGCACCTCTAGCCACCTCATTAACTCAAGAGGAATATCAAGGTCTTCTTTCACTTCTCGATCACCAACGCCATTCTAACGGCACTTCCAATCCTACTCAAGGATCTACCGACGCAGGTATTAACTTTACAGGTATTCAATTCCTCTCTTCTCCTTGGGTTATTGATTCCGGTGCCGCCAAACATATATGTAGTTCTTTATCTCGTTTCTCACATTATGGTGATGCTCCACCTCAATGTTTTGTCCGTTTACCGGACGGTAAACGTATTCAAGTACGTCACATTGGAACGATTGTTTTCAATTCAAATTTAATTCTCAAAAACGTTTTACATGTTCCGGAATTTAAAATCAATTTAATTTCTGTCTCCTAACTCACCAATTCTCTTCGATGTTTAGTAACATTCGATTTTTCTTCATGTGTCTTTCAGGACCAAGTGACGAAAACGAGGATTAGACTTGGTGATCTCCATGAAGGACTATACTTTCTACGCACGGATATTAGGATTTGTTCCTTTTCAATTTCTAGTAATAGTCTATATAATAAAGATGTTTCCGATATTTGGCATTGGCGCCTCGGACATCCTTCTTCTTCTATTTTTAAGTCTTTAATTTCAAGAACTCAATGTATGATATCAGTTTCATTCAATAAAAATCCGTGCGAAATTTGTCCCTTGTCCAAATTTACACGTTTATCTTTTCCGTTAAGCAATTCTACTTCTTCTCGTCCCTTTGAATTAATTCATGCGGATTTATGGGGACCTTTCTCCGTCCCCTCAAACTCTGGTTGTCGTTATTTCTTAACTTTAGTGGACGATTTTACTCGTTGCACTTGGATTTTTTTAATGTCAAATAAATCCGACACTACTCAATTTCTCAAGAATTTTTCTAATTATTATCAACTCAATTTGATTCTTCCATCTCCAATTTACAATCCGGACAAGGAACGTTTCCTATTCCGAAAATTCAATCAATCCGATCTGATAATGGTATGGAATTTATGAATCATGAACTTCAATCATGGTTCCGTAAGAAGGGCATTATTCATCAAACTAGTTGCCCTCATACTCCTCAACAGAATGGCATCGTCGAAAGAAAACATCGACACATTCTGGAAGTAGCACGCTCCTTACGTCTTCAAGCCCATCTCCCAATTTCCTTTTGGGGTGAATGTGTTCTAACGGCAGTATATCTCATCAACAAATTGCCAACACCAACATTACAAGGCATTTCTCCTCATGAAAAACTCTTGGGTTCTCCTCCCAAATTTGACCATCTTCGGGTCTTTGGATGTCTATGCTTTACTAGACGTCCTTTGGTAAAAACAAAGTTAGATTCCCGAGCATCTCCGGGTATTTTCGTTGGCTATCCCCACAATAAAAAAGGATATCGCGTTTTCGACTTGAATTCTCGTAAAATAATCACCTCTCGTGATGTCCTTTTTTACGAAGACAAATTTCCGGTGTTGTCTAAACATCCGATCTCTTCTCCTCCTCCTTACCGACCGATGGTCTCCATCCACGATGATGGTTCCTTTAATTTTCCGAGGACATCACCATCGGCTCCTCGTCAAGCATCTCATCAAGCGTCTGATGTGCCTATAGGCACTCCCTCACGGCTTTTCGGCTCTGTCCCTTCCGCTTCGAGTCAGCCCGACAGCGACTCCTCTTCGGGCACTCCTGGGCTCCTCACGGACCAAAGCCAGAGCCCGGCTCCCTCCTCCATCGATCACGCACCCACATCTCTAGGGACGCCTCCTCCCGATGGTCCAATTCAACCTTCACGGCCATCCCGCAACCGCCGACCACCCACTCATCTCAATGACTACATCTGTCACTCTTATCCGGATTCTGATGTGGTATACCCTCTTACTCAATATCTAAATTTTGAACAATTCTCGGGTTCTCATCAAGTCTTTCTCAATTCGGTAATCACAACCGTTGAACCCACTTCTTTTTCTCAAGCCCTCAAATCACCTCATTGGCGTGAGGCAATGTCTAAAGAAATTGTCGCTTTAGAATCAAATAACACATGGACCATTACAGACCTCCCTTCTGGAAAAAGGGCCATCGGATGTAAATGGGTCTACAAAATCAAATTCAAAGCTGATGGTTCCATTGAACGCTACAAAGCCCGTCTTGTAGCAAAAGGATACACACAAATCGAGGGTCTCGATTTTCATGACACCTTTTCCCCCGCCGCAAAGTTAGTTACTGTACACGTTCTTCTATCAATCGCGTCTATTAAAGGTTGGTCTCTCCACCAACTAGATGTAAATAATGCCTTTCTCCAAGGCGACCTCGATGAAGAGGTCTTCATGAAATTACCTCTCGGTTTCTCCAAACAGGGGGAGTCCAAAGTCTGTCGCCTTCAGAAATCTCTCTATGGCCTTAAACAGGCATCTCGTCAATGGTTCTCAAAATTTTCATCCGTCCTTATCAAGAAGGGTTTCACTCAATCCCTCTCTGACTATTCATTATTTTCTCTTTGCACATCTTCCGTACATCTATACGTTCTAGTTTACGTAGATGATATTGTCATCACTGGAAATGATGAATCCGCCATTTCCAAACTTAAATCCACGCCACTTTCTCTCTCAAGGATTTGGGTCCTCTTAAATATTTTTTAGGGATCGAGGTCTCCCGATCCTCCAAAGGCATATTCCTTTGTCAACGCAAATATGCCCTTGACATCATTAAAGACTCTGGTCTTTCGGCATGTCGTCCTTCTCCTTTCCCAATGGAACAGAAACTTCGCCTCAGTCCTTCTGATGGTGATCCTCTTCCGGATCCCACCGTTTACAGACGGCTGATTGGTCGTCTTCTCTATCTCACCGTAACACGTCCTGATATCTGTTATGCGGTCAATAATCTTAGTCAATTTCTACAAAAACCCAGCACTACTCACCTTGATGCTGCTCATCGGGTCCTTCGTTATGTCAAAGGATCCATTGGCCATGGCCTTCTTCTCTCTTCTTCCAGTTCTCTGCACATCACTGGATACTGTGACTCTGACTGGGTTGGATGCCCCTCCACTCGTCGTTCTACCACAGGTTACTTCACTATGTTGGGTTCTAGCCATCTCTCTTGGAAATCCAAGAAACAACCAACGATTGCTAAATCTTCTGCTGAAGCAGAGTATCGTGCGCTAGCACATCTCACTAGTGAGCTTCAATGGCTGAAGTACCTTCTCAAAGATCTTGGCATCACACATTCTTCACCCATGACGGTTCACTGTGATAACAAAGCTGCTCTCCATATCGCCGATAACCCAGTCTTCCATGAACGAACAAAGCATATTGAGATTGATTGTCACTTCGTTCGGGAAAAGATCAAAGCAAATGTCATCGCTCCTCGTTTCACACCAACTTCTGAACAACTAGCGGATATCTTTACCAAACCACTAGGAGCTGATGCATTCAAGACGATTATTGGCAAGTTGGGCCTCACGTCCCTTTCGGCTCCAACTTGAGGGGGAGTGTTAAAATATAGCAGTTTTGCTATTATGTAAAGTTGTTAATTATTGTAATATTCATGAATAGGGAAGTTTCCCAATATTCATGAATAGGGAAGTTTCCCATTATTCCTAAATTACTTCTATATGTAAATCCCTTGTAAACCTATAAATACTTGTGTAAATCAATGAATAAAACACACAGAGAAATCTTCTCACATATCTCTCTCTCTTTCTTGTCTTCTCTCTCTGTGTTCAAGCTATTATTATTCAAGAGGTATTTCCCTCTTCACATTACCAAATCCAAATTTTATATAAACCAACTACCGTTTACTCTAATTTGAAGGTCATGAAATGTTGAAATATAAAAGGAAACAAAAAGTAAGGTAAAATTTTATCTCTGATTTTATTTCTGCAACTACATTGTTTGCACATTGTTATTTTGAGTTTTCGTGTACCTTCACCTTTTATCAATGAAATGATCTTAATTCTAAAAGGTTAGGAAAAAATCTAGTCAATCTAAGACAATTTGAACTAGAGGAGACCACGGAAATAGAAGACTCAGAATCTAATTCTGAGTGGGATTCCAAATGGGAAGTTTATCTAATTTGGAATTCCTCTTTAGATGTGGCCGGCCAAATCAGCCCCTTAACGGGCTTGGCCTGTCTGGCCAGTCTCATGTGGCCGGCCATCCATGTTCAGCCTTATCCTTGGGCCTTGGGTCGGGCCTTAAGCCTAGCCACCTTCTGGTTTGGGCTTTCGGCACGTGCCTTGCTATCTTTGTTTGGCACATTTGGTCTTTGCTTGTTGATAATACTTTTCTAATCATCATAACGTTCCTGAATTAGGTGAAGGTAAGAAAAGAGGAGGACCTTCCGTAAATAAAAGTTTACATATCAGTTCCAATGCTATACTTTGAACCACCTACGATAATGACCTTGAAAGTGAGTGAATAGCGAGTCATTGACTCGTTCATATAATTGCAGTATAGGTACAACCAATTGATTCTAATAAATAGAAATATATACTGTTTGGCGTGGGAAGTTGACTATTATTCAATGACTATATATACCGTCTCAGAATTGTGTATTATTGTGTGCACGATATATATGTATATATATATATATATATATATATATATATATATATATATATATATATATATACACTCCATTGTTGATCTTAGAGAGAGATATGGCAGCAGTAGCAGCAGAAACTGAATTAAACCCTAAAAATGATTTTTCTCACAATCCATTAATGGTTCAAGAAGAAGCACCACCAGTGTCATTTAGCAATTCCGCACGACGAGGAGGATGGGTCACTCTTCCCTTCATGGCAGTGACTGTTATTGGTCTAACACTTGGAGGTGGTTGGGGAGCAAACTTAATCGTCTTCCTTATCGGACAATTCAATATTAAGAGTATTGATGCTGCTCAAATATTCAACGTTGTTAATGGTTCCACTAATTTCATACCTATTATTGCTGCAGTTCTCGCAGATTCCTACTTTGGAAGCTTCTCTGTCATAGTCGTGTCATCCATTTTATCCTTACTGGTAATAATATTAACATCATTTTCTTCATTATCAATTGATTTTGAGTTAAATACGAGATAAAACATTAACACAGAAGTATTGCATTTTTGTTCCTAGACACGTACTAAAACCCCTTAAAGCTTAGTGTAGGAATAGTCCTCAAGGAGAAAGAAAGCATACACTTATAACCAAAAAATCTTATTAATGAAGTCATCCCTAGTTATTTCCATTTAATTTTGGGTTAGATGACCCAAATTTAACATGGTATCATAGCTATTCATACATGTGATAAGCTACAAATACTCCACGTCACTCGACAAAAAGAGGATGTTAGGCTCAAAAGAAACATAAACGTGAAGGAGAGTGTGAGAATAGTCCCACATAGGCAAAGAATAATCCCATAACCCGGAATTTTATATCTATATCTCCTTTTGACCAATACGTTTTGAGTGTGATGTCTACAAACTTAACATCGTATCTTAGCTACGCCAATACATGGTAGGTTCAACAACAACACGTCTTAGCCTTAAAAGAATGCACCACGTGAGGGGACATGCGAGATTAGTCCGACATGGATAAAGGTACTCTCATTACCAAGAATGCAGATCTAGGTCATCTCCATCAATGTTAATTAATTTGGAATTGAATGTGCACAAATTTAACCGACCTAGATATTCTATTTTCTTTTTGTTGGATTACTTATGTTAAAATTGATATATATGTAGGGGGTGATCTTGTTGACATTATCAGTGACAATTCCTTCACTAAAGCCATCAAATTGTGTGAACATCAATGGCTTAATATCATGTGAAACACCATCAACTCTACACTTTGCAGTTTTATATATAGCAATAACGGTAGGTTCATTAGGGTTAGGAGGCACACGTTATACAATGGCTACAATGGGAGCAAATCAATTCGACAAACCTAAAAATCAAGCAAGTTTCTTCAACTTGTATTTCTTCTGTGTGTATGTTGCTAGTGTAACAAATTTCACAGGTGTTGTTTATATTCAAGACAATATTAGTTGGGCTTGGGGATTTGGTGTTTGTGGTATAGCTAATGTCCTTGGATTAGTTATCTTCTCGGCGGGTAAGCGTTACTACAAACATGTTAAGCCTGAAGGAAGCCCCTTCACAAACTTAGCACGTGTTATTGTAGCCACATTTCGGAAGTGGAAGGTGTCTGTATCGTCATCTGATACTAATTCATTTTACTACGGAAGTACTGTGATCAGTACAACAATTCAGCAACAACTTTCATATCCATTACCTACCTCAAGTTTTAGGTACGATGGTTTACCACGTTGTTTTAATATATATTTGATATAAGGGTTACAAGAATTGTTAAATATATATATATATATATATATATATATATATATATATATATATATATATATGTATAGGATTACTAATACATCTAGTATCGAAAATAATGGTTGGTGTTGTTGTACGAACGAAAAACTTTTTCAGTCTGAGTCAGAATCTGATGTGATATTCCTTACCACGTTTCGTAATTGTACCATTTGCCATCCCATCAATATTTGTTTCCTTTACGTGTAGGTTTCTAAACAGGGCAGCACTACAAACAGAAGGAGACACACATGAAGATGGATCATTAGCAAAACCATGGAGATTATGCACAGTCCAACAAGTTGAAGATCTCAAAACCCTAATTCGGTTATTCCCTCTTTGGTCCTCAAGTATTTTAGTAAGTATTTCTATTGGAATTCAAGTTTCATTAGTAGTTCTTCAAGCTTTAACCATGGATCGTCACATGGGTCACAAGTTCCAGATCCCTCCTGGTTCTTTCCTTGTTTTCTCCTTCATATCGACATTTATTTCTATTGCCATTATTGATCGTTTCC
>BEHA01002874.1:488724-514627 GCA_002897215.1 Eschscholzia californica subsp. californica | reverse complement strand
GGGAAGAGCAGAAGATTCACATGCTTCTTGTTGTTGTGGTAGTTCATGTAGCTTTGGTATCTTTGTACAAGATGGGGAGTGATTGGACTGATGATTCTGGTTTCTCCATTCACTGAGATGGTAGTAGTCCTTGAAGAGAGAGAGATAAAAATGGTATGTTTATGCAAGTGGTCTTTATGCAGCTGCTAATATGAAGAGAGAGGGAGACATGAGCAGAGAGGAGGTAGTGCAAAGACTTAAATTTCTCACAAGAAACTGAAGTTATGTTTGTTTTTTTGGCCAGTGGAGATAGATGCCTAGAATACTTGACGAAGGAGTCAGAGAAGAATACAAGTGAAAGATAAAAATAAAAAAAGCTTTACTAGTAGAAAACAAGGGATTTATTCAGGGGGATACTTACCAAATTGAACATTGTTAAATTATGGGGACAGAACCACGAGTATTGGGAACCTAAGAACGGATGGATGGAGAGAGAGAATTCTGATTGAATGATTCATGTGCTTGTAGATGTCGGGGAGAGAGAGAGAGAATTCTGATTGAATGAATGGTCTAAGTATAAAGAAAGTTTGAAATTTCCAATTTGGTTCAGATTTTGTTAGAGATGGATGGAGGGGTTAGGGTTAAGTTGGCTTTGACCGGTGCCTACATAGTTGTCGGGTGCTAACAGAGAAAGGAGCAGTTGGGCCTGGTGCTAATAGAGATGGATGCTAACAGCCTTTTGGCCCGGTGCCTTTAGAAGCACCCTTATTAGTTATTATTTTTTTGTTTACTTTCTCTTAAATTAATTATTATTTTATTGAGGGAGAGAGATTTTAATTTCTTTTTTTAACCCTTGAAATTTATTTTGTTTCTTTTTTTTTAAATTAGAATTTTTATTTCTAAGAAGGAAAGATTATTATTTTTAAATAGGTAACTTTATTTCTACGAAGGACTATATTTTAAATTTTGAGAACGACTTCTAAACAAATATCTTTTATTAAAAAATGATGTTTATCTCAGACATTGTTTTCCCTTCTATTTTATTACATAGATTATTGAAATTCAATGTGAAACATGGTAGGCACCAACTTATTACAATTGCTATCACTATTATTATTATTTTAAATTCAATGTGTAACAGGTGGTGGACAAAATGTATAGGGAAAAGAACGAGTCCAACATGAACCTAAGAACGACGTTAATAATAACAATTATTTTTTGTACCAAATTTTATATATATATAAATATATATTATTTATATAATTTTTTTTTGTTCATAGTATGGAACTTTTTTATTTCTAGCACATATCCCATTAATATAATAGTGTTTTACCTAAGTTGTAACGATTTTATTCTCCGTGAAATAACCTATTTATATTATTAATATCAAGACTGCCATTTAATACAATTAGAAGAAAAAGAAAAGCATAATAAGAAGAAGAAGAAGAAGAAGAAGAAGAAGAAGAAGAAAGAAAAGTATAAGAGAAGTTAATTGAGAAAATAATATCTTTAAATAAAACAAATTGATCTTCGTTAATATAAATCATCAATTATGCAATTATACATATCGAGTCTGCCTTGGTACAAAATCTTTTTTATTTAGTCCCCGTTAACTTAAGAGGATTGTATGTTGCGAATTGTGCATTGTCTACTTGCATACTTATTAAAAAATACTAAATACAAATATATTATATAGGGCACAAAATAATACAACTAGCTAGTGTGTAGATTACTATTTGTACTGCCCATTTAAAAACAAAAGAAGCTTGATACAACCCCGCCACTAACAACTCGACTAAGGGAAAAACTACTAAGATAAATATACACTTCTCTTAAGATTACAAGTAACAAAAAAGAAAGAACTGGATCCAGGGAAAAAATATTAGGAGAATTATACACTTCACCTAAGATTACAAGTAACAAGCATGCAACAAACAAAGGTGACAGATTTGCAAGATTATTGAAAAACAACTGATCATTTAATTACCTTTTTCAATATTATTTAGTCTCTTTCTCCTTCAGGTCATGTGATACTCTTGGTGTAATCTGGTAATTTTTTCATCTTCAGATAAAGTCGGCGATGGAGTATTAACGGGTAAAGGAGAATCTTATTTTTCTTCACCATACACTTTGTAACACCATTTTCTCCTCTTTCTTTTCAGTTCTCATTCATCTCTTCTCAACACCCTCTTCTTTGTGATACTCACCCTGTCACAGATATGTATGGTTTTACAAACAAAATATATATAATTTATATATCGACCAACGAAATATAATAAGCATTAATAAATTTTTCTTACCACATTAACTAAAATTATTATACAATAATAAAATATGATAAAACTTTAATAAACTATAATATATCATAATTTTATTAAGTATAATTCTATAAACTTTAATAATAAAACTACAATATATTGTACAATAGATATATGATAAGTAAAATTACTAAAGTTTTATAATAAAAGAGTTTATTGAACTACAATATAATACAATATACTCTTTTGTTAATAAAGTTTAAAAGTAGAAGTTTAATCATAGTTTTATTATACAATGAATTGACTACAATTACAAAATAAACTTTACCATATCAATATAGATAGTTTATTAATTAATTATTACTAAAGTGCAATTTTAATAAAGTTAATTTACACTCTTATATTAAGATATGTTGTTAAAAGATTAATATAAACTTTTATTATCATAAAACTCTTTATCTGAGTGTAAGTATCATCAAATGTAACAAAGAAAAAATTAGAGAGGTTTTTGACAAAAGTTAACTAGATAAGGTGTCACAGTAAATTAAATCAATTGGAGAACTTGTTATTTAATATATTGAGTTGTTAATTATAAAGATTGTTTTCCGGTTGCTATATGAATAACCAATCGAGTTCACAAGAAGTAAATAAATATACAATATAATAAATTATCTATATTGAGGGTGAGTGTCATCAAATGTAACAAAGAAAAAGTTAAGAAGGTTTTTGGCAAAAGTTAGCTAGAAAAAAAAAATTAAAATTTATAGAGTTATGTTACATCCGTGTATAATATAAATGAAATTTAGTTTTTATTAAGATTGGGTAATTTTTATTAAAAATGAGATACATTTTAGTAAGATCAAGATTATTAAAAAAAAATAAAAAAAAATTGTAGATTCCACCCGTGTATAATATAAGTCATCAAATTTATCGGTCAAGTCAGCAAAGTATAATAATTAATAATAAACGAAATATCGAGGGTATCACTGTTAACGTGTAATCGGAAAATGACTAGACTCGTAGAATGACCAGAACTCTGGTCTAGTGGAAAAGATAATCAGACGTGTGAACTTAAGATGTTACCATAAGCGTCGAGGAGCTTTGGTCTCCTTAAGGATCTCTGGAAGCGTCGAGCAAGATGATAGCTATAATATCTTTGAAGACGTCTAGTCGATCTGAGTATCGAGAACGATTAGAACCATAAGAGTGTAAAGTAAAGGAGATAAAGCATCTAGGGACAAGGTAACTCGTATGCAAACGTCTCAAGAAAAATTGAAAAATAGAGGGCGAGTGGAGAAGAAGTGGTGTTGCTTCGCTCTGCCTTCGGTGTCTTGAGAAATGGAGATGTTCTTCCTTATATAGGCATGAGGAGTAATCCATTGAAAGGAGTAATGACTGACCGTTATGAAGTAAATGCATGGCGTGATACTTGGGATAGAGTGACACTTAGAGGATCTCTTTATTAAATGATCTATTCCACGTGTTGCGTGGAGATTGAGACGTGTCGAGCTCTGGACGAGTGGAGATTCAAACATGTGGACTATTATGCATGTGGAACTCTTTGCACGTGTTTGGCCTTCGACATAAACTTTAGGGGTTTAGTCGACAAGAGCTCATTTAGAGACTTCTAGGCTGGACCCAAACGAGAACAAGTGTGTCACGTTGGGCTTGACGTCTTAATGACCATCTTACCGTTGAGGGCCCTGGTGTAGTATTTTATCAACATGGAAATATATACAGTTTGTGCCATATTTATCTAGGTTTAACTTGTTTAAGTCGGGGCTTTCGGGGCCTTAGGGGGTATGATAGCCATCTTAGGTTATTTCAAACCATAGACACTTAATCGGACTCAAATGGACCATACATAAAGTGTAACCCTCCTTAAATTTGACACAAGTCAACTCAGATTTCAAGTCAAATTTCGTATTTGGATTATGAAGAGAAAAAAACAACACCTTGCTTTGAGTACAGAGGTCTATTTTTAAAAACATTAAAAACAGAAGTAAACGCAAATGAAGATGGATCAATAGCAAAACCATGAAGATTATGTACAGTCCAACAAGTGGAAGACTTCAAACCCCTAATTAGATTATTCCCACTTTGGTCCTCAGGTTTTTTCATAAGCATCCCCATTGGAATTCAAATGGCTTTAGTAGTTCTTCAAACTTTGACAATGGATCGACATATTGGTCACTGTTTTCAAGTCCCTGCTGGTTCTCTCCTTGTTTTCACTTTCATAGCAACAACTATTTGTATCCCCATTATGGATCGTTTTCTTCTACCCACTTATGAAAACCTAACACAAAATACCTTAGTACCACTTCGACGCATCGGAATCGGTCGCGTCCTTAACATTGTTGGCATGGCCACATCAGCCCTAGTCGAGGCACGTATACTTCACGTCGTCCGATCTCACCACCTTGAGAAATCAAGTACTAGTATTGAACCTATGTCAGCTTTTTGGCTTGTTATACCTCTGGCTATAGTTGGTGCTGGTGAAGCTCTCCATTTTCCAGGGCAGGTAGAATTTTATTATAAAGAATTTCCCGCTTCTCTTCGAAGTACATCAACTGCTATGGTTTCTTTATTATTGGCTATGGGGTTTTATCTAAGTACAGCCATGATTAATCTGGTTCAAAGGGTTACAGGATGGTTGCCTAATAACATTAATGACGGACGAATTGATAAGATGTTTTGGTTATTGGTCGTTATAGGAGTTGTTAATTTTTGTTATTTTATTACATGTTCTATTTTGTATAAGTATGAGAACGTTGACGATAATAATGATGAAAATGATATAGTGGATAATCATCATCAACAAAAGCAAGAAGATTAGATTAGGTAATGAAGTATTAATTAATGTATATTATTGTTGTAAGATTTCTCACTTGTGAAACTTCAATTTTATTCAATCACTCGTTATCTTTCTTTAGTTACAATCTTATTTATACTAAGTACAATTAGAGAGAGAGAGAGAAACAGAATTAGGTATTAGTGCAACTAACTAATTCTGAGTCTGTTATTGACACAGGTGGAGTGCCTATAGACATGGTGCAGTCTTCCTTGACTTCTGACTTCTGTTGACTTCTCAGTCTGCCTTGACCTACGACTTCTGTTGACCTCTTTGACTCTAATAAACCGAAACCCTAAATGTATCCCTTATTCTTCTTTCCTCTTTGTACTTCTTCTCTGTCGAGAAACCCTAGCCACCGAGTGTGTTCCAACATCCCCCCTCAAACCGATGGGGTTGATGTGTAGAGAAACTCCATTAGTTTGCTACGAAGATGATGAAACAGATCAAGGGGTAAACCCTTGGTGAAGATGTCGGCTAACTGCTCTTTGGTCGAGATGTGATGAACCACCACAACTCCACTGGTTACCAAGTCACGAACATAATGAAAATCGACTTCTATGTGTTTGGTTCGAGCATGGAACACTGGGTTCGAGGCGAGAGACTTTGCACTGACGTTATCACAGTAGAGCAAAAAGGGGCGATTCATCGAACAATGAAGTTCATCGAGAAGGTAAGATAACCAAATCATCTCAGTTGTTGTTGTCGAAAGGGCTTTATATTCAGCTTCTGTAGACGACTTTGCTACTGTTGCCTGCTTCTTTGAACTCCATGAAATGAGACTCGAACCAAGGAAGACACAATACCCTCCTGTGGATTTCCTCGAGTCTGGACAACCAGCCCAGTCTGAATCTGAGTAGGCTGTTAGGGTAGTAATATCACCTGCTGAGAGTCGAATACCTGAGCCAATAGACCCTTTTAAGTATCTTAAAATTTTCTTCACAATACTCATATGAATTTCTGATGGTTTATGCATGAATTGTGCTGCATAATTGACTGCAAAGGAGATGTCTGGGCGAGTCAAAGTGAGGTATTGGAGGCCCCCTACTAAGCTTCTATATTCTGTTGGTGATGACAATTCAATACCATCAAGGATAGAAACTCTCTGTCCACTGGAAACTGGTAACTTTGAAGGTTTGGAATCCAGTAGCTTTGCCCTATGAAGAAGCTCCAAGGTATATTTATTTTGTGTAAGTAGCATACTGTTTGGAGACATATCATGAGAGACCTCTATGCCTAAGAAAAATGCCAGAGACCCCAAGTCTTTCATCTTAAAGACTGAGCTTAAATCAGCAATAAGCTTTGATAGGATAGATTGAGAACTCCTAGTGAGGATTATGTCATCTACATATAAGAGAAGTACCACTGTGTCTGATTTCACATGATAGACAAACATTGAGTGATCAGTGGTACTCTTTTGAAATCCATATCCAACCAAGAAGGTAGCAAATTTGTGAAACCAAGCTCTAGGAGCCTGTTTAAGGCCATAAAGAGCTTTGTGCAGATGACACATAATTTTCCTTTTGGGGTTGATCAACCCCTGGTGGCTGCACCATATACACTGCCTCTTCTAATTGCTCATGAAGGAAAGCATTTGATACATCCAGTTGTCTGATGTACCAAGATTTTGTGACTGCTATTGTAAGAACTAATCTGATGGTGTTTACCTTGACTACTGGACTGAATGTCTCAGAGTAGTCAATGCCCTCTTGTTGATGGAACCCCTTGGCAACAAGTCTTGCTTTGTACCTCTCAATTGAGCCATCACTCTTTTGTTTCAACTTGTAGACCCATTTGCATCCCAAGGAAGGGTACTAAAGACCATGTCTTATTGAGTTGTAGTGCTTGAAATTCATCTTCCATTGCTTTGCACCACTCAATACTCTTTGCTGCCTCTTTATAAGTTGTGGGTTCAGTGGGAAGTTGAAGTATAGATAGATATGCACCATCCAAAGTGTGAGGTGATGTGAAATGGGCCGCAAAGTCAGCTGGAAGCTGCTTAGGTTTGACAATGCCATTTCTGCCTCTAGTGACCACCTGTTCTGGTTGGAAAGGTTGTAGTGGTACTTGTGTGATAGCTGGTGGGCTAGTATTATGGCTAGATGTCCCTATCTCATGAGAAGTCATGCATCCTGACCCTGAACTAGCTGGTGGACTAGTAAGAGTACTAGGTGTATCTAGTTCAGGCCTAAAGGAATGAGGTGGATCTATAGATGGTAGAGGCAATGAAATAGGTGGTTCCACAATTTGATCACACCTAGACTGTTTGTTAGTGATGTTAGCATAAGGAAAGTTGCTTTCATCAAAACTTACATGTCTTGACACATATAGTCTTCTTGTTATAGGGTCATAGCATCTATATCCCTTATGCTCATGACTGTAACCTAAGAAGACACATTGTACACTTTTGGGGCTAAGCTTGTCTTTTCTGAGTTCACCTAGATGTGGATAACATGCACATCCAAAAATTCTAAGGTTTGTATAATCAGGGGGTATATGAAATAGTATCTCAAATGGTGTAAGACCCTGAAGTGTGGGAGTAAGAAGTCTGCTTATAATAAAGACTGCAGTGCTAAAAGCATCAAACCATAGATTTTTTGGTAAGGAGCAATGAAAGGATAATGTATTACCCAATTCTGTGATATGTCTATGTTTCCTTTCTGCCTTTCCATTTTGCTGTGGAGTGTAAGGACAAGAGCTCCTGAAAGTGATATCATGTTTGTCTAGAAAGGCTCTAAAGTCTCCTTTCTGTAATTCTGGTGCCCCATCTGATTGGAAGTATACTATTTTTTCTTTGAGTAGATTCTCTGTTGTTGCTTTAAAATGGGTAAAGCACTTTATGCTATCTGATCTCACTTTCATTGCATATATCCATGCATATTTGCTGTAATCATCTAGAAATAAGATATAGTATCTTGCTCCATGAGGTGTTTGAATGGGAGTTGGTCCCCATATATCACAGTGTATCATATATAGTGGATGACTTGTTGTGCTAGAAGATGATGTGAAGGGTAAGCATCTGCTCTTTCCCAATTCACAAGATTTGCAGAAAGGTTTATCATTTATATTGGATACTATGATCTTATGTTCTTGATGAAGTTGTCTGATAGTTCCACTATGTGAATGCCCAAGTCTAGCATGCCATATATCATAATTTGTAGTTATCTTGGTGACATGTGCAGCTGTGATGTCTTGTGATGATCTCACACATTGTGCCTCTATAGGGTATAGATTGTTTCTCATTGGACCTTCTGCTAAGGTTTGTTTGGACCAAATGTCTTTTATTTTGTAACCCCAAGGCATAAACTCTACTGAACAGGAGTTATCTTTAGTGAATTTAGATATAGACAGTAGATTCCTTTTCAAATTTGGGACACATA
Source organism: Eschscholzia californica subsp. californica (assembly GCA_002897215.1). Classification (NCBI taxonomy): domain Eukaryota; kingdom Viridiplantae; phylum Streptophyta; class Magnoliopsida; order Ranunculales; family Papaveraceae; genus Eschscholzia; species Eschscholzia californica. Next base: position 506,159 of record BEHA01002874.1, on the reverse strand, counting down.
GAACATTTCCCAAGTCAAAAACATGTGTGGATGTTAGGAGAGTGGATGTACCTGTGCTGGCAATAGGTAGAAAGTTTCCACTCCCAACCATTACTGCTTCTGTACCACTATATGGTTGAGAACCCTTTAAATTTTCTGCAGAATGTGTCATGTGGCTGCTGGCTCCTGTGTCTGCCAGCCATGATGAGTCTTTCCCTTGCATAGGACTGATTATAGCATGACATTCTTCATTGTTTACCTCTTGTTCTTTTTCTGTCATGATTGCAGTGTAACATTCATGAAACTTATCTTCATTACATTCATTTCCCTCATATATTTCAGCATTATTGCATTCTAGTAATGGTTCTTCATCATAAAGATAAGTTTCATCATTTGGATCCTCAATTGTTTGATCTTGGTGTTCCTTTGGACTTTGGGATTCAGTGTGATATCCAGCAGGGTTCATGGGTCTGTTTGGTTTGTACCTAAAGAAGCAAACTCCTGCTGAGTGTCCCCATCTCTTGCATATACCACAAGGTACTGTGGTAAAGTCAAAATCTTCTGCCTTCTGGTTCTTGGTTTGTGAATTGTTTGCTGGCACATTGGAGTATGACCCTTCTCTTTTTTGAGGAGGTTGAGTTCTATAGTAAGTGGCTGATGGTCTACCATTTCCTCTCTGGTATGACTTTTGGATTGTTCTTTTAGTATAATATGCTTCTGCATCTTGTTCTTTGGTATGCAGCCATTGCTCATGTTGAATTAGCCTAGACTTGAGTTGTGCTACTGTTAGTTGTTCATTGTTGGCTCGAATTGCTATTATGAACTGATCATAGTCTGAATCAAGGCCTTGTAAGGCCATCCTGACCAGCTCTGAGTCACTGACTCTATCATTCACTGACATCAATGAGTCTGATGTCTGTTTCAACTCTCTTAGATAATCTGCAACAGAATTGTTTCCTTTCTTGATATTTTGCAGTTTCTTTCTTAATTGGTCTTTTCTTGATTCAAGACCCTCATTGTTGGTAATCTCAAGGTAATCCCAAATTTCTTTTGCAGTCTTTAATCCATATGTATCATAGTAAATGGATTTAGATAGTGTACTTTTGAGATAAGACCTCACAAAACTCTCTTTTGATCTCCAAGCTTGAAATTCTGGATTTACTTGTTCTACTCCTTGTAGGAATTTCAATTGTGATGGTTCCTCAATAGAACCAGTAACAAAACCTAGTAACTCATAGGTACTTAACATATTCTCTATTTGGTCTCTCCACATGAGATAATTGGTGTCATCCAATTTCTCAGTAATGAAATTTGTGACTGAAGAAATGGGTGGAAGAGTACCTGTGTTTGTATTTGCGGAAGCCATGAAATGATGATGATGATTGCTGGTGTCAAGTCTGAAAAAACAGTAAGTGATACTGTTCTTTTTCCTTTCTTTGAATCTTTCCTTTTAATCTTGATGATTCTTTTCCTTTTCTTGAATCTTTTTCTCTTTAATCTTGATGATTCTTTCTTTAACTTTTGATATAATCCTTCTTTGTGTTAATCTTGATCTTCTTTGTTTGTTGATTTTGATTTTATGAGATGTTGATGTTGATTTTGGGCGATTGCTTTTCAAGTTTCAAGAGGAGAAACCCTAATGATCTAACACAGGCTCTGGTACCATGTAAGATTTCTCACTTGTGAAACTTCAATTTTATTCAATCACTCGTTATCTTTCTTTAGTTACAATCTTATTTATACTAAGTACAATTAGAGAGAGAGAAAAACAGAATTAGGTATTAGTGCAACTAACTAATTCTGAGTCTGTTATTGACACAGGTGGAGTGCCTATAGACATGGTGCAGTCTGCCTTGACTTCTGACTTCTGTTGACTTCTCAGTCTGCCTTGACCTACGACTTCTGTTGACCTCTTTGACTCTAATAAACCGAAACCCTAAATGTATCCCTTATTCTTCTTTCCTCTTTGTACTTCTTCTCTGCCGAGAAACCCTAGCCACCGAGTGTGTTCCAACAATTGTTGTTGTTTTTATGTTTGTAACAGATAATTAAACACAATAATTCATCATGAAATGTGTTACAAATATCAAATGTGAACTTCACTATATAATCGACTTTAACTTAATTCATAGTTGAGACCATAGAGTAAGTGATGTATGGACGAGTCACAGTGAGATACTATAGACGCCACCAGACTATAACTTTGTAAGGCATCGAATTCTTATTTTCATAGCCCGACGCCCCGACACCACTACTAATCTTTAAATGCTTGCTTATAGGTTGTTGGTTAAGCAGGTTCATCTAATAGAGCATGAGACAGAACGAAGAGGATGATGGTGTATTGAAAAAAAAATGAGAAACAATTTTAGGAATACTGGGTCTAGGATAGATTGACTAGAGGAAGATGAATGTTCCACATTTGTTGGTTAATAAGTAATTACTCACTAAAATTGTTTCCATTTGATCCTTCCAAGTAGATCGTTGAGATTGAACTTTTAACAAACTTTTTTAACTAAGTAACCAGATATTTTATAGACGTGACATTGGTCTGTTAAAAAACTAGAGAGAAAGAGGAGAAGGAGTTAGTTACAATAGAACTTTCAACTAACTTTTGTAACTAACTAACCACGTATTTTAAAGGCACCACAACAGTATATAGGCACCAACGTCATCTTCCTTGTTGAATTCCCTTTTTGAGAAATCGACCACGATCTAAGTTAGTCAACACAATGATACATCACGAAGATGTGATAAGCACGATAAGCGCCTAAGTTAAACCAATAATTAAAGAGGCCTAAAGTCCAACAACATAGATCCTAAAGCCCGACAAACTTATTGGTACTAGTATTATTTATACCATTTAATAACCCAAATTCAATTTCGATAGGTTCCACCTCCTCTGTAAATCTAGTCACATATGCAACCAAGTGTTTACCCTTGGTATGCACAAGCTCTAATATATCAGAAGCTCTCCACCTTCATTAGAAAAACTTGTTCTATGATGCTTGTATAGATGCATCCTTCACACACTTGATTTTGGTGATCAATGTATGGTAAACCCCTTACCATTTTTTTGTTTGTCAAAGTCTTCATTCCGTCAAAGTTTAAATGTCCAAGTCTTAAATGTCACAACCAAGATCTATCTTTCACAATAGCATTTAAACATTTTGCATCACCATGTTGAATATAAACAAATAATCTATTCTTTGCCATCTTCACCTTAGCAATTAAGTTTCCACTTCTATCTCTTAAAGTAAGATGAAGATTCTTTAATCTTATATCATATCCCTTCTCTAAAAGTTATCCCAAACTCAAAATATTATTTTTCATTGTGGAATCATAATAAACAACGGAAATGTAGCTATTCTTTCCATTTTTGAGTTGAATGAGGATATTATCTTTTCCTACCACCGGGATCTTTGAGGTGTCACCAAACTATATGTTCCCTTTTACATTTTTGTTCACTTCAACAAATAATTTTCTTTTCCCGCAAATATGATTACTCGCACCCGTATCGAAATACCAAGTATTTGTTTGTAATTAGTCAAACCCATCACAAGAAAATAATAATGTAGGATCAACATTAACTTCTACATCATTCTCAACAAGGTTTGCTTCTTCACCACCTTCATTTTTGTACCAACATTCATTACTATAATGCCCAAGTTTGTGACAATTGTAACATTGAACATCTCTCTTATCTCTACCTTTCCCATTATAAGGTCTAGTAAAGCTTCATCTTCCTCTTGGTTCATTTGTTCCTCCTTTATTAAATACATTTCTCCATCTTTGGCTTCCAACACCTCTTCCATGATTATCATATCCTCTACCATAGCTCTTATAGTCTCTTTCTCTTAGGGGTGCATGTTGTTTTTCTTTTAAAGTGGGTTTTGCTTGAAGTACTTGATCCACCGAATAATTTGAAGAGCTTGTAATATTTCTATTAACCCTTTGTTCATGAATTTGTAATGTTCCCGTCAACTCATCCACCGTCATAGATTCCAAGTCTTTTGACTCTTCAATAACAATAACCACATTATCAAACTAGGTTTCAAAGAGCGTAGAATCTTCTCCATCACTTTAACATCATCACATTTTTCGCTAGACCTTTTCATTTCGTTAACATTCGACATTACTCTTGAAATATAATCGGAGATAAGTTTCTCTTCATTCATGCTCAACTTCTCAAATTCACCACGCAAAATTTGAAGACGAACCTTTACCACTTTATCAACTTCTCTAAATGAATTCTTGAGAATATTCCAAGCCTCTTTCGACGAGTTTTCTTAGGACACTTTTTCAAATGTAGGACCATCAATTCTTTGGTAGATAAGAAATAAAGTTTTTTTTATCCATTTTTCTTGAGTCTTTAAGAACACACTTTTGTACATCATTCATAATACTCTGTTCTTCTTGAGTTGGTTCTACATAGCCATTTTGACAACATCCCACAAGTCTTGAGATCCTAATAATACACTCATTTGGATATACCGATGTTCATAATTCTCTTTAGTTAACCTAGGTACTTGAGGTTGTATCATATTTGACATTTTCTTACAAGGTCCCCAAAAATTTCACACACCCTATTTCTTAAAATATTGAAAAATCTTGAAATGGTAAACTAATATGGCTCTGATACCATTTGTTGGAGATTAGAGGTATAGATACTTCAATACACTCAAATAAACTCAAAAGATTCACATCAACATACTTTCATATAATAAAGTTTTTTAGATCTACACAATCTCATAAACAAAACACACAAAGTTTTGTCACAATATTAAACTAGATATTGAAGTTAGTTCTACCTTAAACACAATATTTATACTATATTTATGTCTTCTTCTTCAAGTTTCTTCTACACTATTCTCTTTTTTCTTTCTCTCTCTTGATTGTTCTTGTTAGTTTTCTTGATAATAAAGACTGATTAATTACTAAGAAAGAGAAGAATCCAGACAAGAAATAACTCAGAAATAAACATAATACTTTTGCATATATAGAACTGCATAGACCTTACATATTTATAGGTGATATAAAAAACTGAAAAGAAACTGAAGATCCTACAACTGTGACATGTGTAAGACCCTAAAAGACAGTAACTACAAATAACTTCCACTACAATAAAGTAACCACATACTAGATAACTGCTTGCATAAATCCAAAATGACACATGGACTCATTTGCAGCACTAAGCAAATAACTAACACTCCTCCTTGCATTAGGATCTGCAAATTCCAAGTTTTTGTCGTAAGTCCTCAAATTTTCTAACTGGAAGAGGCTTGGTGAAGATATCAGCAAGTTGATCTTCAGTTTTACAATAATGAAGCGTTACCACTCCACTTTTTGCACTTCTCTTAAGAAATATAGCTTGATGTTGAAGTGTTTCGTCTTTCCATGAAATACTGGATTATGAGAAATGGCAATTGCTGCTTGATTGTCCACATAGATCTTGGTGTTTTCTTCTTGTCCAATATGCACGTCACTTAGAATTTTCCTTAGCCATATAGCTTGATTTACTGTTGCTGTTGCTGCTACAAATTCAGCTTCTGCAGTTGATTGTGCAACTGTCTCTTGCTTCTTTGAACTCCATGAGAAAACACTTGAACCTAGAGTAAAATAGTAACCTGATGTGCTTTTCATGTCATCGAGTGAACCTGCCCAATCACTGTCTGAAAAACCCAGCAGATTGAGTTCTGAGCACCTTTTGAACTTTAGACCGAAATCAATTGTCCCTTTGATGTATCTTACAATTCTTTTTGCAGCTTGTAAGTGTATTTCACTTGCACAATGCATGAATCTGGATAAAATACTCACATCACTTAGAATATCAGGTCTAGTTGCTGTTAAGTACATCAAACACCCTATTAAACTTCTGAAGTGAGCTTCATCTACCTTAGCTGCTCCATCTTCTTTGATTAGTTTTTCCTTTTGATTCATATGAGTATTCATAGCCTTGCAGTCTTCCATTTGGAACTTCTTAAGAATCTCCTTTGCATATTTCTTTTGGCAAATGAACACTTCATCCTGATTTTGCTTGACTTCCATTCCAAGAAAATAAGTCATTAAACCAAGATCTGTCATCTCAAAGGCTTTATTCATCTCCAACTTGAATTTATCAATCTGATTTGTGTTGCTTCCAGTTACTAGAAGGTCATCTACATAGAGGGAGATGATAAGAAGGTCAGCACCGTCGTTCTTGACATAAAGAGTAAACTCAGATAGGCTTCTTTTGAAACCTAAACTAAGTAGGTAATCATCCATTCTGCTATACCATGCGCGCAGTGCCTGTTTTAGGCCATAAAGCGTCTTCTTTAGTAGATATACTTTGTTCTCTTTTCCCTTTTCTACAAAGCCCTCGGGCTGTTCAACATAGATCTCTTCTTGCAAAAATCCATTTAGGAATGCTGACTTGACATCTAGCTGAAAAGCTTTCCAGTTTTTTTTGGGCTGCAAGGGCAAGAAGTAATCTAATTAAGTCAAGCCTAGCCACGGAAGCAAATGTATCTGAGTAGTCAACTCCAAAGATTTGGGCATATCCCTTGACTACTAGCCTTGCTTTATGCTTATTTATAGACCCATCAGCATTTAACTTTGTTCTGAACACCCACTTGACTCCGATTACTTTTCTGTCTTGTGGTCTGTCTACAAGCTCCCAAGTATTGTTTTTCTTGATCATGAGTAGTTCTTCATGCATTGCATCTATCCACTTTTCATTCTTTTTTGCTTCTTCATACCCAGCAGGCTCACACACAGCAACATTACATCTTTGATATATATCTGAGAGAAGTCGTGTGCCTCTGACTGGAGTATCATCTACAATCTCATCTAGCCATGAATCAGGAGATTTTTCTTCCATGGTTGTGTCTGGTAATATAGGTATAGGACTACTTTGATCAACCTGTTTTTTACTTTCTCAACTCCATTCTTCATTTTCAACAAAGTGTACATCTCTTGAAACAATGATTTTACCTGACTTAGGCTGATAAACTTTATAAGCCTTTGAGACGGTGCTGTATCCTATAAAGATGCCAGGAACAGCCCTCTTATCAAGTTTATCACGTTTTACCTGTGGAACATAGGTAAAGCACAGACAACCAAATATTTTGAGAAAGTTTAAAGAGGGCTTGTAACCATACCATGCTTCGAATGGGGTTTTGTCCTTGACTGCTTTAGTAGGAAGTCTGTTTTGCAAGAATACTACTGTGTAAGCAGCTTCAACCCAAAAACTATTGGGCAAATTCTTCTCATGCAACATACATCTTGTCATGTCCAAGATGTACCTGTTCCTCCTTTCACTTACTCCATTTTGTTGTGGAGTATAGGGTGCAGTAAGTTGGTGCTCGATTCCTGCTTCTTCACAAAACATGTTAAATTTCTCACATGTATACCTTGCCATTGTCCGATCTAAGAGTTTGAATCTTACACCCGCTTTGATTTTCAACCTTCTTCTTAAAGCTCCAAAAGACTTCAGCAACTTCAGACTTATTTTTCAAAAAATAAATCCAACACATTCTTGTTAGATCATCAATAAAAATTATGTAATAGAGGCTACCATTTAGCGAGGGTGTCCTTTGAGGACCTGCCAAGTCAGTATGGATGAGCTGCAATTTGTGTGATGCTCTCCATGTTGCTTGAGGAAATGGTTGTCTACTTTGTTTGCCATAATGACATGCTTGGCAATTTGGAGCTTTTTCTTCTATTTGAGGTAGATCTCTGACCATATGCTTCTTTTGCATAAGAAGCAACCCATGGTGATGATAATGACCAAGCCTTTTGTGCCAGATTTCTGTGACACTTTTCATGGCTGAGACTTCAGTGTCATTTTCCATGGCTGAAAATGCAGATTGCTCCTCCTCCATTGGATCAAATGAGAAACTTTTCCCTCTCATTTTAATCCTGAACAGTTCCTGACCAGAAGTGTCTTTAATCGTGCAATACATGTCTTCAAAAACTACCTTGAACCCCTTTTCAAGAAGTTGGCCAACACTTAACAAGTTTTGATCTATTTCAGGTACATAAAGAACATCTGAAATAGTCTTTGTGCCATAGCGACTTGTGATTGCTATAGTTCCTTTACCTTCTACTGCAATGTGTGTTTGCCATTTCCAATTCTGACTTTGTTGATTTTTGTGGACTCGAGGTTCTGGAAGAGATCCTTATCATAAGTCATGTGGTTAGTACAACCACTATCTATTAGCCAACACTCACTTGAACCAGTACTTGAAAAACAAGTTGCCACAAAGAGTTGATCTTCGTCCTCTTCGTTAACAATCTGAGCGTCTTCTTCTTCCTGCTGACCTTTATCCTTGCAAATAATAGCTTCATGTCTAAGTTTATTACATTTGGTGCACTTAGCATCAGGCCTTCTCCAACATTTGAAAGGGGAATGACCTTTCTTTCCACAATGCTTGCAAGGAGAATAGTTTCCCTTCGAGCTTTTGTGATGATTGCTGACCGGGCCTTCTCCTTTTGTTGACAAGTTCTTCTTCTCCTTTTCACCATCTTGGTGCTTGGCTGGAAGAGCGCCCTCAGTTGTGCCCTCCTGCCTCATCAATCTTCTTTGTTCCTGTGCCTGCAAAGCATTCAACAGTTCTGCCAAGGTAATCTTGGACAGATCTTTAGTATTTTCTAAAGTTGTAATTGTAGCTTCATATTTTTCAGGCACAGTGACAAGAATCTTTTGTACAATTCTTGAATCTGAAAGTGAGGATCCAAGTAATTTTACTCTGTTAGCAATATTGAGAAGTTTATCCGTGTAGTCTTTTATAGTTTCGGATTCCTTCATTTTTTGCATCTCAAATTCTTTGATTAAGTTTAAAACTTGCATACCTCTTATCCTTTCATTTCCTTCATATTCTTCTTTGAGGTAATCCCATATCGCCTTTGCTGTTTTAAGGGACATAACTCGAGTGAAGATAGTTGATGATAAGGCAGCAAAGAGACATGCTTTTGCCTTTGATTTTTTGGTTTTCTTCTCTTTGTAATTTTTTATCTGCGCCATGGTGGGATTATTTGCAAGAACCGGAACTTCGTAATCTTCTTCCACTGCTTCCCAAAGATCCAATGCATCCAAATAGGTCTCCATTCTCACAGCCCACAATTGATAATTTTCTCCATCAAAAGTAGGAGGAGAAATTGCTGAAAAACTACTTTCTGCTTCCATTTTGTTTTGATTTACTTACCTTGATTAACCACAGATCCCTTAAGAAATATGCTCTGATACCAATTGTCAGTTTTCTTGATAATAAAGACTGATTAATTCCTAAGAAAGAGAAGAATCCAGACAAGAAATAACTCAGAAATAAACATAATACTTTTGCATATATAGAACTGCATAGACCTTACATATTTATAGGTGATATAAAAACTGAAAAGAAACTGAAGATCCTACAACTATGACATGTGTAAGACCCTAAAAGACAGTAACTACAAATAACTTCCACTACAACAAAGTAACCACATACTAGATAACTGCTTGCATAAATCCAAAATGACACATGGACTCATTTGCAGCCCTAAGCAAATAACTAACAGTTCTTGAACTAGTCAAACAAAAGAACTCTACACCCTTTTAATTAATTCAATGAGATTTTTTCTTTCTTTACCCCTTCTAGTTTGATCAAACCATTTACTCAAGCCCACATTTCATAGTAGGCCCAAATCCAAATTTAGTTTAAAAGCCAACTTTTAAGAGAAGAAAGGAAATATAAGTGCAGTCAATGGAGAAAAAATAACTTTATCTGAAACAACTTGAATTCGGTTAATATGAATCATCAATTATTCAATTATACAGATGGAGTCTGCCCTTGCATTAATTAGTCCCGATTCTGGATTGTCTACTTCTTCTATTATATTTTATTCCTAGATTTCATTGTCTACTTGCATATCATATTATAATATACTAATAAAAATATATTATATGAAGGACAAAATTATACAACTATTGTGAGATGGTGATGGTAGTCAAGTCAGTGAAGTCGTTTTCCTCTATCCTTTTATTATTGGATGTTGTTTGTCGTGGTATCATATGTAGATAACAAAGCCTTAAGCTCTCGTCTGTACATACAAATCTCTTCATACAACGATAAGACATACATTTAGCTAGTTTGTTCTTTGTGAGATAGATATGGGAGGAGCAGTAGCAGCTGAAACTGGATTTAACCCAATAAATGGAATCTCACAAGATCCATTTATGGTTGAAGAAGAAGCACCAACATCGGTATTGTCGTCTACCCATTCTCGACGGAGACAAGGAGGTTCGGGCACTCTTCCGTTCATGGCAGTGACTGCAATTAGTCTAACACTTGCTTCTGGTTGGATAGCAAATTTAGTCGTCTTCCTAATTGAACAATTCAATATTAAGAGTATTGATGCTGCTAAGATCTTCAACGTTGTTAATGGTTCCTTTAATTTCATTCCGATCATCGCTGCAGTTCTTGTTGATTCCTTCTACGGAAGCTTCTTCGTCGTCATTGTTTCTTCCATTTTATCCCTACTAGTAAGGATTTCTTTTCTATTCATTTTTTTCTTTCCTTACATTGACTTCGTAATAGTACTACATAGACGAAGGGAAATCGCGTAATTAGTCAATTGGTTTAAATATCACAAACTTAATAGAGTACCCGGTCGAATGATTATGACTGATAAGTCCATTATGAGTAGACAAGGTCTATACATGTACATACTTATGTGCCTGTGATCACTATATATCACTGTTGGATCTTGTAATTTTTCCAAATTAACCTCGAGATCATCAAACACCTAACTTTTAAATTTCATCAATCCGATACCAGCTAGAAGGCTCACATTGTGTCATATGAGACTATAAAAATCATTCTATCGTTTAGAGTTTTTCGTATTTTGACACCTGATAGACGATAAAGAGGACATTGGCAGTGGTGATAAGTGGGAAGTCCACTGTGTCGCTGCTTCGTATGATGGGTAGGACGAATTGTGGGTCATCGCGAATATTAAGGCCTTTAGGTGGGCAAGTGGAGTCTTTGCCACGAACGAAACTCGGTACCAGTTAGATTTGGAGTTGCATGTCAAAAACGGAGAATATATCAATAGCTGCTAAAGTTAGGGTGGTCATAGATACGTAAAATCAAGGAAAATCTAGGAAAGCCAGATATGATCCATAGGCATTAAGGCATGTCAATGCGCACAAACTTAATATATTGAATAATTGTGTGAAAATTGACTTTTAGAATTACCATTTTTTATTCATTGATTTATTCTCATAAATGTATATAGGGTGTGATCTTATTTACATTATTGGCAACGATTCCTTCACTAAAGCCTCAGAAGTGTGTGACCATCAATGGCTTAATGTCATGCGAAACACCTTCAACTCTTCAATTTGCAATTCTCTACATAGCAATAACCCTAGCCACATTAGGGTTAGGAGGCACACGTTATACAATAACTACAATGGGAGCCGATCAATTCAGTAAACCAAAAGATCAAGCAAGTTTCATCAATTTGTATTTCTTCTGCTTTTATGTTGGTGCTGTTGCAAGTTTCACTGGTATTGTCTATATTCAAGATAATATTGGTTGGGGTTTAGGATTTGGTATTTGTGTTGCGGCTAATGTACTTGGATTAGTTTCCTTCTCGGCGGGTAAACGTTACTACCGACACATTAAGCCAGAAGGAAGTCCGTTTACGAGTTTAGGACGTGTTATTGTGTCCACAGTTCGAAAGTGGAAGATGTCTGCATCATCATCTAATATAAATTCATTTTACAATGGAGATAGTATCGTCGGTACAACTTGAAGTTGGTGAAAGGCAAGATACCCTCATTAGGGCTTGTCACTTGTATTTATAGAAGTGTAATGTACATGAATTACAATAATAGACATTGAGAACAAAAACAATTACAAGTATGTATAAATATATGTTATCACAACTAGTCAACAACAATCTTCATCTCAATTTCCTACTCTGAGATTTAGGTATGAGGTATTCACGCTATCTCGTTTACACCATGTTTTTTCTTGTAGTAGTTATGACGTTGAAAAGATAGTTATGCAACCCGGAGTGCTAAGTGCACAAAGGATTTTGACAAAAAAATGTGACTTGCTAACTAATAAGGGTAAAAGTGGTACTCAAGTCAACAATTCCTACCCAGGGAAATATTCTCATATATATCTCCAAGATATAGATACACTAGAATTAGGATTATTTCTATGTTTACATTATTTATTTCCAAGCATTGTAATTCTCTTCTATTATAAATAAACATGGAGGTATATGGTTTTCCTCACCCAAAACCTAAATCTTTCATGGTATCTGAGCCTAAAAGACTTTACCAAGTAGAGTTTCGATCCTATCTAGCTTACGCTAACCGGCGGCGGTAGCCGCTTCTATGACTACCGTCCGCCGGAATCATAGTTATTTTTTGTTCTCTTTTATTTTCTTCTCTAGTTTTTTAATTAGTTTAGTTTATACTTCACAATAAATTTAGTGAAGGTTTACAATCGAAGTTTTTGATGTTTTTCTAATAAGATTTCAATGGTGGAGATTCTAGTTATCAATAGTATCGGTTATGGGTTTGGGAGGTTTTTGTTATCAATGATGTACGAATTATTTATAAAGAGAATGGGATATTCAATCTTAATGAGCTTTGTGGATAGACTTAAATTGGTGTTCAATAAAGTGTAGGGTTAATTCATTATTGGTGCAAGACGGTAAGAAAAACAAAGTGGTGGTTTTCTGTTTTGCCGATCGATAATATCGGCCATCGTTATTTGTCTCATTTGGAGTGCAAGGTTGCTGCCTCCTCGTCGGTGTTTTGTCAGTTTGTCTTCACAAGGCAGACGTCTCCTGTTGTTGCCATGAGCCTCTGAACCTAGAATGGTTATGCTCACTAAGTGCAACCTTTCTCGTTGTTACTATGTCATGTTTGTTCGTTGTTACTGCTGTAATATTTCTATCGATCTTCACCAAAAATAAAATCAGGGAAATATTCTCATATATATCTCGAAGATATAGATACACTAGAATTAGGATTATTTCTATGTTTACATTATTTATTTCCAAGCATTGTAATTCTCTTCTATTATAAATAAACATGGAGGTATATGGTTTTCCTCACCCAAAACCTAAATCTTTCACTAACTCACTTTCATTACAAGATAAAAAATTTCAAAATTTGACTACGATCTAAACTGAGACTGACTAAAAAATTTGATTAGTAAAACAACTACATATGCTATATTGCAGGTTTCTAAACCGAGCAGCATTAAAAACAGAAGGAGACACAAATGAAGACGGATCAATAGCAAAACCATGGAAATTATGCACAGTCCAACAAGTTGAAGACTTCAAAACCCTAATCAGATTAGTCCCACTATGGTCTTCAGGTATTTTCATAAGTATCCCCATTGGAATTCAAATGGCTTTAGTAGTTCTTCAAGCTTTAACAATGGATCGACATATTGGTCACCATTTCCAAGTCCCTGCTGGTTCTTTCCTTGTTTTCACTTTCATATCAACAGCTATTTGTATCCCCATTATGGATCGTTTTCTTCTACCCACTTATCAAAAACTAACACAAAATACCCTAGTACCACTTCGACGCATCGGAATTGGTCACGTCCTTAACATTGTTGGCATGGCCACATCAGCCCTAGTCGAGGCACGTAGACTCCACGTCGTGCGTTCTCACCACCTTGAGAAATCAAGTACTAGTATTGCACCTATGTCAGCTTTTTGGCTTGTTATACCTCTGGCTATAGTTGGTGCTGGCGAAGCTCTCCATTTTCCAGGGCAGGTAGAATTTTATTATAAAGAATTTCCCGCTTCTCTTCGAAGTACATCAACTGCTATTGGTTTCTTTATTATTGGCTATGGGGTTTTATCTAAGTACTGCCATGATTAATCTGGTTCAAAGGGTTACAGGATGGTTGCCTAATAACATTAATGACGGACGAATTGATAAGATGTTTTGGTTATTGGTCGTTATAGGAGTTGTTAATTTTTGTTATTTTATTACATGTTCTATTTTGTATAAGTATGAGAACGTTGACGATAATATTGATGAAAATGATATAGTGTATAATCATCATCAACAAAAGCAAGAAGATTAGATTAGGTAATGGAGTATTAATTAATGTATATTATTGTTGTTGTTTTTTATGTTTGTAACAGATAATTAAACACAATAATTGATCATGAAATGTGTTACAAATATCAAATGTGAACTTCACTATATAATCGACTTTAACTTAATTCATAGATTGACTAGAGGAAGATGAATGTTCCACATTTGTTGGTTATCTTCTCTATAAGCTAGCTGCCAGATGAGGATAGTATGTGCATCAAAGTTCTCAGCAAGTCATTATCGTAAGACTTATCAAATAATACTTCATAAGAATATTTACCATTTAAAACTTTAGTAAGCAGTCTGTTGATTAGAAAGACTCCAGTACAATAGGCATCATACCAGAAGATCTTAGGCAAAGAAGCGTGACATAAGAGAGTATTACCTACCACAGTAATATGTCGATTCTTCCTTTCGGCTCTCCCATTTTGTTGTGTATAATCTACTAAGTTCCTTCTCACTGATTCTATAATATTCACACTATATGAGTATATGACAATCAACTACAACTTTAATCTTCCTGAGATAATCACTGATAGGCCTGATTAAGTCGGGCCAGGCCAGAAGGCTTTATTTTATTTTATTTTTATAAAAAACGAGATTTCTTAAGTTTTAGGGATTTTCAAAACAATCAACCAAACTCTAAAGAATTTTATTCAAGAAAGGTTTTGTTTGATCACTGTGTATCCCTCATTTCTTTCTTACAATGAACAAGAAGATACAGGCCTAAATAGGCAATACAAGATATGCAAAAAATGGAAACATAATAAATGGTTGCCAAAATACATAGTTGTAAATATGCATGAATATTTGATTGAGAGAAAATTAGGAAAGAGATATAAATCTCAATATAGGAAAGAGATATATGCAATCTTAGGAAGGAAAGAGAGATATGAATCTCAATACTCCCCCTCAAGGTGGAGCGTGTAGATTCCGCATGCCCATCTTGACTAGAAGAAACTCGAGTTGTTTAGCCCCCAAAGCCTTTGTAAGAAGATCAGCTATCTGTGTCTTCGTGTCAACGTAAAGCGGCTTTATTTCCTGTGACTCGACTCGTTCCTTGACAAAATAACAGTCCATTTCCACATGTTTTGTTCGTTCATGGAAGACCGGGTTATTAGCAATATGTCGTGCCGCATTGTTATCACAGAAGAGAGGTGTAGAGCTATGTTGTCTTGTCTCTAGTCCTTCTAACAACCAACGTATCCACAGGATTTCACTAGTGGCGTTGGCCATGGCGCGATATTCCGCTTCAGCCGAGGAGCGAGAAACAACTGATTGCTTCTTTGATTTCCACGAGATAGGAGCCCCCCCCCCAAAAGAAGAACATATCCTGTCCTAGACCTCCGAGTGAGTGAGCATCCCATCCAGTCCGCATCACAGTATGCTACCAAATCAATTCCTCCTTCTTTCGGGAAGAAAATACCTTGTCCCGGAGATGCTTTTAGGTAGCGAAGAACCCTCATGACTGCGTCCATGTGTTTCTGCCGAGGGTCCGAGACGAACTGGCTTAGGACGTTTACCGAGTAGGCAATATCTGGTCTCGTGGCTTGGAGATAGAGCAATCGCCCAACTAATCTTCGATATTTGCCAGCATCGACACGAACGTCCTCTTCTCCTTTATCCAGCTTCACATTCTGTTCCATTGGGAAGGTGCATGGTCTACATCCTAGCATTCCACTATCTTCAAGGATGTCTAGGGTGTATTTTCGTTGACTTAGCACTATCCCGTCTTTGGTTCGGGCGGCTTCTATCCCGAGAAAATACTTCAGTGGCCCGAGATCTTTTATGCTAAACTTGTCATTCAGGAACTTCTTTGTTTCTTTGATTTTGTGTTCGTCATTTCCTGCCATAATGACGTCATCTACGTATATGAGGGCAGTTACAAAGATGCTTCCTTCCTTGTATATAAAGAGCGAGTGGTCCGCAGCGGATTGCTTGTAATTGAGTTCCAAAAGGGCCGATGTAAATTTTTGATACCAATTTCTTGAGGCCTGCTTCAACCCATATAGTGATTTCCTTAGTCTACACACCTTTGTTCCTCCCCCTTTGTCGTAACCTTGTGGTATTCGCATGTATACCTCTTCATGTAAGTCACCGTGCAAGAACGCATTATTCACGTCAAGTTGATGAATACTCCAGTCCTTTTTTATGGCAACGGCAATGAGGCTTCTTACCGTCACCAACTTTGCTACGGGGGCAAACGTGTCGTGGTAATCGACACCTTCCATCTGTGTGTAACCTTTGGCGACGAGTCTTGCCTTGTACCTTTCGACTTCACCATTCGGTTTAAATTTCGTTTTATATACCCACTTCGAGTCTATAACTCGTTTGCCATCAGGCAGATCTTCAATAGTCCAAGTACCATTTTCTTCAAGGGCTTTTATCTCACTTTGCATGGCATCCCTCCAATGTTGTTCCTGTATGGCTTGTTTAAAACTTTTTGGCTCATCATTTTCAGTAATGGCCGCTAGGAAGGCTTTATGAGATTTCGAAAAATTTTCATAAGAAACAAAGTTAGCAATGGGACATACCGTTGAGGGTTCTTGATCGGAGGCGGGGGGCGGATGGTCTATAGATGGCGGGAGCTTCACATCATAGTCTTTGAGTCGTGCGGGTCTAGTTCGAGTTCGTCTCTCTCTTCCTTGTGCGACATTTTCACCATTTTCATTTTGGTTTCTACCAACAGAAGGCTCACTTGTTGTTCCTGTTTCAGGAGTGATATTGCTCGGTTCATCAAAAATCGGCCCAATTTCACTTGGCCTGATTTGGTTTGGCACTTCTAGTTCTTCTTCATTATGTTGGTCTTCTAAAACCAAATTTTCGGTGCTTGCTTCGTTGGGCCTGCTGGGCCCATCTTCTTCATCTATGAACGTGGTAAAGACATCATCCTCTTCATATTTGACTTGTTCGAATTTTGTGGCAAATGGAAAAGTTTTTTCAGCAAATCGAACGTCTCTTGAAATAATAATTTTCCCACCTTCTGGGTCGTAAATTTTGTATCCTTTTGTTCCATTAGGGTACCCTATGAATACACCTGGTCTCCCTCTTATCTCAAATTTGTCTCCGTTCGTTTCAATGCTTCGATAGTACGCCAAACAACCTAGGACCCTCATGTGGTCGTAGTTCGGTTTCTCGCTGTGTAGCAACTCGTATGGAGTTTTGTCATCAATGACTTTTGAGGGTAACCTATTTATGATGTATGTTGCGGTCAAGACGCACTCCCCCCAAAACCTTTTCGGAAGACTTGCTTCGAACATGAGGGCACGCGCCGTATCAAGCAAGTGCCTATGTTTTCTTTCTGCGATTCCGTTTTGTTGCGGAGTATGTGGACACGTTGTTTCCAACATGA
>BEHA01002874.1:462928-480492 GCA_002897215.1 Eschscholzia californica subsp. californica | reverse complement strand
GAGTTCGATCCGCATCCGCACTCAAATAATCCGACAATTCGGATTTCGGATTCGAATTTCGGATATCTTATCGGATATTTCTCGGATATCGGTTTCGGAGTCGGATATAGCTACATCCGAATTCGAAATATCCGATCCGGTTTTGGTTTAAAGGGACGGTTAAGATTTACCCATGGGATGGGATTAAAAAAAAAAGAACTTAGTCAACTTCAAGTCTTCAAAGAAAAAACCCTAGCAAAGCAAGTCGGCAGTAAGCATCTCTCGGCAGTAAGCATCTCTCGGCAGCTTCAAATCTCCATCTCTACTATCTCTCTCCATTCATGTAAGTATTTAGTTATGATCTCAATTTCATAATACTTTCTCTTTCTCAATTGTTTTTAGTTCTGGTTTTAGGTTTTTCAAAATAAACCAGATTTCAAAATATTTCCATAAGATTAAACCAGATTTCTAATTCAAGGTATGATCTCTTTAACTTAAATCTTCTATTTTGGTTTAATAGTTTACTTTATGGAGATATTATACTTGTTCTAGGGTAGATTTTTGGTTTAATAGTTTGTTATTTTTAGAGAGAGAAAGAGAGAGAATCTGACCTTGAAGATCTCAGGGTAGATTTTTGGTTTAATAGTGATTCCTGAAGCAGCAATTTCAAACAAGGTAATCAAGAGTTTCAATTAAATTTGTTTCCTTATTGTCATTCTTTCTTGTTTCGATTCATGTACTTTTTTTTTGTCATCTGTTACTGATTAAATGACTCTCGATCTATGAATACTGTTTTCCGTTTATTATATTTCTTAGCTCGTTCTTATTTAACTTTTAGGGTTTATTGTTAATAGTTGTCTACTTGTTCTTCTCTATTTCTAGGGTTCATCATTTGTAGCTTCATTTTAGTATTATGTATTATTTGAGGGGTTTTTTTATGCTTATGATCTTAGCCCTTTCACTCTTATATGTGAATTTTGTGATTTGCCATGATTCAATTAGGTATCTAGGTTAATGCTTTAGATGCTAATGGTAATAAGGGAAAGGGGGAAACCTACCTTATTTGATTGATTTTTTTTTTGTATTTCCTACTTAGAGTTTTGACACTTAATTTGTAGTACTCGGAATGGGGCCATTCGAGTAGCATTTGTAATTCCTACTTAGAGTACTTTTACATATATGATATATGTTTCTCCATTCTCTACATGTTCACAATATTTATGCTTATCTTATTCTACATATGACATATCTTGTTTTTTCTATGTATTAATCTTTCTGTTTATCTTCATTTTAGGATGTCTCATTATCCGATTACAAGTGATACAAACTCATCACCGCCAGTACAGACCACTATGAGCACTAGTGTTGAACAACCTGAACCAAGATTAGATAATGTTAATTTAGGTAATCAGGATGAAGTTGAAAGTGGGGATGATGAGATACAAGTTGCGAGTGGGTAGAAAAATAGAAAAAGAAAATCAAAAGTTTGGGAAGATTTTGAACGTGTCGAATTAGGGAATAAGCAAGTCCGAGCAACATGTAAGTATTGCAAAAGGACATTTGATGGTTCTAGTTCAAAAGGGACAACTCATTTGAGTAGCCATAGCAAAATATGTTACATGAAGCCTATGAATCGTGATGGTCAAAAGCTTATAACTTCCACAAGTAGTAGTAGTGGAAAACCACCAAAATTTGGAACTTGGAAGTTTGATTTGAGAAAATGTAGGATTGCTTTTGCTAAGATGGTTGCTTTTCATGATTATCCATTTAATATGGCTGAGCATCGGTATTTTCAAGAGTATGTGAAATCTATTAGCCCATTAATGAAGTTTTATTCTAGAAATATTGTTCGGAGTGATGTTATGAAAGTTTTTGTTGACATGAGAGCTCATTTGCAAGTGATTCTTGATAGTGTTACTTCTCGGGTGAGTTTAACAACCGATTTATGGACAGCTGAACATCAGAACAAAGGTTATTGTTGTGTAACTTGTCATTTCTTAGATGATGATTGGGTATTACACAAGAAGGTTATAGCATTTGGCATGATACCACCTCCACATAGTGGAATTGTTCTTAGTGAGTATATTAAAGCTACAACTTTATCATGGAACATTGATAACAAGTTGTTTGCTGTTGCGGTTGATAATGCTACTAGTAACGATGTTATGATTAGAAATCTTAAAGAATGGTTGAATGACAAAGGTGTTTTGGTCCTCAATGGTGATATGTTTCATATGAGGTGTAGTGCACACATTCTAAATCTTGTTGTACATGATGGTTTGAAGGTTGTGAGTCCTTTATTAGAAAAAATTCGTGATAGTGTCACTTTCATCAAAGCTTCACAAACTCGAAAACAAAAGTTTGATAGTGCATTGGTTCACACAAGATTGGTTGGCAAGGGAGTGTCAAGTGATGTCCCAACTAGATGGAATTCGACTTTTCACATGCTTGAGAGTGCTCTAGAAGTACGCTTAGCATTTGTACGTTTGCAAGAATTGGCTCCTGAATACACATGTTTGCCTAGCATTTGTATGTTTCATATGAGGTGATATGTGAATGTTTGAGAGTTTTCAATGAGATTACACTTTTGTTTTCAGGGGTTAAGTATCCGACTGCTAACTTGTATTTCAAGGGTATTTTAGAAGTGAACATGAGCATCATGGAATGGTTAAAAAGTGACCATGACTTTGTTTGTCATATGGCTACCAAGATGAAAGAAAAGTTCGATAAATATTGGAAGACATGTAGCTTGATGATGAGTATTGGAACTATAATTGATCCTCGATATAAATTCAGATTTGTGGAGTTTGTGTTCAGTGAGATTTATGGCAGTGAGCATACTGTCCACACTACTCTGGTTCACACGGCATTGAAGGAACTTTACTCCTTTTATGCAACGAAAGCTACTTCTTCTATCACTTTTAACCATTCATTTGATCATCTTGCAAGTTGTGCTAGTAGTGGGAGTGTCAGTACCGGAAAGAAATCACGCTTGGAATCCAAGTTTGATAACTTGCAAGATAACAATCATGTGTTTTTTGAGAAAACAGAATTGGAGAAATATTTGGAGGAACCCTTGTTTCCAAAGAGTGATGACCCGAGGAGTTTTGACATCTTATCTTGGTGGAAATTGAAGACACCTACTTATCCGATACTTGCAACTATGGCTCGTGATATTCTAGCAGTTCCTGTATCCACCGTGGCATCGGAATCAACATTTAGTTGTAGTGGTAGAGTCGTTAGTGAGTATAGATCGTGCTTGACCTCCGATGTTGTAGAAGCATTAACATGTGTTAAAGATTGGTTGCCGGAACTACCTGGTAAGTAATTTTATTAATGGTATATGTTATTTTTTTTACTTTGTTGGCTATTTTCTAATAAAGTTTCTATTTCAGATGAGATGTCTGTGGTGGAAGGAGCAGAAATATCTGATGTTGTCTCTTGTAGCTAGAACGCTTTTGGTAACTGGTGTTATCAAAATTTTGGATCGGTATAATCTCTAACCTTTATAGTGATTCATGAATTGTTTTAGTTAAAGATGTAAACTTTACAAATTGATGATGAGAACTATTGAGTCAAATGAATGGTGGTAGAGTCATTAGTGAGTACGATCAATGACGTCCCATGAGTAGATGGACTAACTGAGGAGTCTGTTTATGTGAATGGTGTTATTTATTGGAACACTTTTAGGCTACAACATGGTGGCTGTTTATGTGAATGGTGTTTAGCAATGCTAGTTAAAGTGAACATTTCTGTCTTCAAGATGTGCATACATGAAGAAGATGATAACAAGAAAGAAGATAAGCTTATGGTTTTTATTTTCTTTGGTGTTTTTAGGAATGGCTGGTGCTGTATACATTAAGGGAGTTGTTGTTGCTAAATATAAGGTGAGAGAAAGTTATGATGATTCATTTGGTGGGTTTTCTGCATTTCTGTACTAGAGATGGTTATGCATGATAAAATCTATGTACTAATTTAATTTCACTGTGTTCTTGTTAGAAATCCCATGGAAAAAAAGGAACTATCTTGTGGGAATAACTTAGGACTTTAATTTCAGTGTGTTCTTTCTTCCATTTTATTATTGAGGTTGAAACTTATTCTGGCAACATAATCAATGCAGTATCTAGAACCTTACAGCAGTAGCATGACGTGCAAGAACGCTTTTCAGCCAGGAACATTCACGGAGCAGCAACTAAACGCGGCAAATATGTTTTTTTGTTGAACTTCGGCAAATATGTTATGGATTTGAATGTTAAACACTTAGACTTATGTTTTAGCTTTTGAGGATTAAAACTTATGTTTTCAATGGTGTTATACTGTTATGGCTTAAACTTTAATATTATTGTGATATCTAATATGTTTATGTTAGGTTTTATCATGGGTTTATGTTAAATCTGACATTTAGAAAAGAATTTAAAAAGTTCAGATTTTCGGATCGGATAATATTCGATATCCGAATAGCATTTCGGATATCGGATTCGGATGTCATTTTTGACCATCCGTCGGATTTCGAACCCTTTTCGGATAGTTCGAATATTTTCGGATTTCGAATTCGGATAGTACTGCATCCGAAAATAATTCGCTCCGTTTACAGGCCTACATCTTCTCTTCGTTCAATCTCAACAAGGCTCTGGTACCAATTGTTATAACTAAAAAGTCGCGGAAGCTATCGAACCTATCCTAAAAATTGATCTGATTATGAAAATTATCGAAAAGCTAAGCCAAATCTAAATATGCGAACAGAATTTAACGAGGTTCGGCTTTAAAGCCTACGTCCTCGGGCGAACAAGAAATCTTTATTGAAGGATAGATGTAGACGACTCACACAACCCGCAAGTTCGTCCCAAGATGGTACCGTATAGAAATTAACCTCTATACTAAATCTTCGACGACCGAGAAATTTAACACCGCTCAAAACTATGAACAAAAAATTTCTCTCTCACTTGCTCTCTCTCTTTAGCTCTCTCTAAAGAAGAGTTGTTGTTGCTTGTGTTGATGTGTAGTTACAAGCACTCAAACCCCCTATTTATATAGGATATCCACCGTCATAACAAGCCCAATAATAGGAACATGGGTTTCTAAATTTTGGTGCCATACTTTAGTGCCCAATTTTAGTGCCAATTTCAAAACCGACCATAGGAAGTCACAATTTAGAAACTGCCTCTTAAATTAGAAACCGCCTCAATTGGTTTTGTGAAACCGCCTCTTACACTATACTTACTATAATGTGAGTTTGTAGACTGATTTTGCTCTACAATGTTTATATTGCTTGAATTTTGGAGTTCATGGACTAATTTAGTTCATTAATAGACTAATTTGGCTCATTAATGAACTAATTTGGCTCAATGTGGTCTAGTTTGACTCTATAATGTAAAATTTTGGATTATTCAAACATGAAATATGACTGTGGACTAATTTGGGTTTTAATAAACTTAATATTGTGTATTTGTAATTATGTATTATTATATGGTCAACGCTTTGGGGAAAGCTAAATAGTTTTTCGGGGTGTGAAATTTTAAAGAGAATATGCAAAATTTTGAAAAGTTTCCGGGGAAACATATTTTATGGGAAATACTAGAAGAAACTTTTATACATAAAAACAATGAGGAATGAAAATTAAAGTTGAACTTTAACATACTTAAACAGGATTTGATCTAATCTGGAGTCAAAATCAATAAATTAAAGTCCTATTCTATTAAAATGGATGTTAATAAACATGTATTGAAGCAACACATAATCACAGACAGAGGGAAAGGAGAGAGAGAGGGGGGTTGTAGTCTTGTAGAGAGAGAAATTGAAGAGCCCATAAAAAAGATTGAAATTCGGTTTTGAGTTTACGAGTATTTGTGAAACTGGACTGGAATTGAAAAGCAAAAGATGAGTTTGATTTGAAGATGGGTAGATAGTTTGGAGAAGTCCTAGGGCTTGCTGCTGTTTATGTGGTTTAGAGAGAGTTGAGAGATTAAAGAGATAAATCGCCTAAAGAAATAGTTGATGGATTTGAGTAATGGGATTGTGGAAATCATCAACAAAAGAAGACAATCTCTCCGTTTCTTTTCAAAAATAAATAAATCAGAGTGATCTTCATCTCTTTCATGAAGACGATGGTTGTGTTACTTAGAGAAGATGAAGATGGTTGCGGTAGTGGTCGATAATGGTGGAGTAGCCATGGTCGATGAAACTGATTAATGGCGAAGAAGGAAGAGGATAGACCTGAGTTGGAAATAAGAATTCAGAAAAGGGCATTTTTGTCCTAACTCACATGTACAATTCACACACTTGAAACTTAACTCTAAGTTAACAGTTTTCGTCTAGTGAGAATCAAAAGTTCTAAAAAAACGGGAGTGTAGTCCTAATATTGATATAAAAATGGGGGACAATGTCAAAATCTCCCTTCTGATAAATGTACTATATTCACTAATTTGGTTTGAAGATTGTATGTTATTTCAAGTCCTAAATTTAAAATTATTTCGTATAGTTCTTGATTTGTGCATTCCCTGTCTAGTTTCATCAATCAAAAATACTTCATAAGCTATTTACAGAGACATACACAAATATTATTAGGTATGTCTTATTTATTTATTTATGTCTCCGCACTTCGTTTAATTTCTCCTGATAGAGTGTAAAATCAAAACGTGCCATAGCTGTTTGTTTAGCAAACCAAAGTTCTAAATTGAACTAAGTTGAAAGTTATATAAGTTCAGTCACTTGCTTCAAATTTCATATTAAAAAAAATAAGTTTCACATTAGTTATCACATACTTGTAGAAATTTTTAATATTGGTAGTATATGGTACTAATATTAACAAATGTAAGAATAAAGAAAGAAAGCAAAATGACAATGAAGTTCAATGGATAAAAAATGAAGTTCGGAATAGATGAAGTTCAGTGGATAAAAATTACCGAATTCAAAATAAAAAGAAATTAATACTATTTAGGACAATGAATAAATTAAAGCAAATACTAATATTAACAAATGTAAGAAAAAAAAAGGGTTAATTCCGTTTTGGCCCCCGATTTGTGACCAACTCGCCGTTTTGGCCCCCATAAGTGTCCGACAGTTCGTTTTGGCCCCAAAATTAAATTTTCGGGCAGTGGTGACATCATCATGGCATAAGCAATACTTTTCTATGCCTAAAATACCCCTCTGACCAAATCTTCTCTTTCCACACCAAATCCCGAGTTGTCACATTAATCTTTACCTTCCCAAGACATTTACTTTCTCTCCATTAACACCACCAGCAAAACAAAACTCAACTACCTCTCTTAGCTTCTTCATCTTTCTTTACCTTCTTCATCTTTCTTTACCTTTTTCTTCACCAAGAGACAAGAGAGTAGGTGTACCCGACAATAATCCCAGATAAATGACCAAGAAAGCTTGCTTTGATTTTTGTAATGAATTAAAAACACAATAATCCTAGATAAACATAGACTTAAAAAAACTCATTTTTCTCACGAACAGATTAAATTTTACACAGAAAAGATAGATCAAGTCAATCTACTATTATTACACTTTTATCTCCTAAATGATTACATAATAAAACATGAAAAAGATCACTCAAAAAGTTGTTTTAAATCTCCTTCATATGTGAACTTCACCAATATCTCACAGAAAATCTAAAAAATAATCTAGTTACTTCTTCCTGCTTCTTTTTTAGCTTGAAACTTTCAAATACTAGCTTCAATCACTTCATCAAAAGAAATCCTAGATGACTCCATTTATTTTCCATGAATTTGTTCGCATGAGATCTTGAAACGGGACTCAAAATAAACCCTAAAGGGACTTCATATTCCACCACCTAGAGCTATTCAACCATCGAAATCACTTCAATTGACGCCACCGCCACCACCACTACCTCGTAGATCTACAATGGGAGGTTACCAAAACCCAAGGCAAAAGATCCAAACAAAAGAGAGATGACACTTGAGGAGAAACAGAAATTGAGTGAAAGCATGCAGTTTTCACCTAAAGAGAAGATGGAACAAGTGGTGCATATCATAAAGAGGAGAAATGGTTATCTTTCACAAGATGGTGATGAGATTGAAATAGATTCCGAAATTCTTACTAGCAATTTCCTACTAGCAATATCCCTCCAACTGAGATAGAGAAATAAGCTGGTTATAGTAGTAGCAAATCAAGCAGCAATAGCAGTTTCGGCAGTGATTCTTCTTCCTCTAGTGGTATATTGGGTTAACCTCTTCTCTTTTATTTTTTTGAAGCTTCTGGTTTTGTTGTTCTTAATAGAAATTTGGAGGATTGTTTGTGAGAAGGCTTTATTTTCTTACTTGAATTTAGGTTTCGCCATTATGGATTAATAGATTTAGATTGAGTAATGAAGTAAATAAAATGGGAGTTGAGTGATTGATAATGAAGTAAATGGAGAAGAAAGTAATTTTCTTGGGAAGGAGGATTTGGAACATTAATAGTCTTTTGGATTTGACATCTCTGGATTTGGCATAGGAAAGAGAAGATTTGGTCAGAGGGGTATATTAGGTACAAAAAAGTATTGCTTATGCCATGATGATGTCACCACTGTCAGAAAATTTGATTTTGGGGCCAAAACGAACTGCCGGACACTTATTGGGGCCAAAACGGCGAGTTAGTCACAAATCGGGGGCCAAAATGGAATTAACCCTAAAAGCAAAATGCCCTTAACTTTTTTCCATTGAGTTAAGAAATATTAAATTAAATATTTATGTTGACATACTAAATAATATTTAAAAATATTAGTGTTGACATATTTAAATATTTGTGTTGACATATCTAAATACTCCGGTGACTGAAACTTCACTACTCTCTGCAAATTTGTCTCCTATAAACTAAAATTAAAAAAAATTATGAATAATTTATAAAATTAATAGTTAGATAATACTAATCGCAAATGAAAATTAGATAGATAATAACAAGTAAGTTTAGATTTTGATCTACACTTTTCAACAAAAACTGTTTAGCCCTTTCGGCTGTAGTAAAATCTACCGTTCATTTCGCATAATAAAAATGAGAGAAAATTGAAGAAGTTGAAAAGTTATTAACCGAAAGAGTTGGAAAAGTATGTAATATACATTATGAAATTGAAAATCTTGGAGATCCTGCAATCTAAAGTTGGTCACAAAATCTAGAAAAAAGCTAAACATTTCATTATTTTCATTATCTAGAGTTGATGGAGCTTATAAATCGGAAGGAGCTGCAGTAGCTGCAGTTGTACGCGATTCGAATGGAGAAGTTATTAAATCAAGAGCAATCTCGTTCTTACCAGTCTCGGCAATACATAGTGAGATGAAGGCCTTCAAATTAGGGTTGGAATTGGTCGACGAGCTGAATTTATATGAAGTGGAAATTGAGGGGGATTCGAGGGTGATGGTTACCCTCTTATCTAACGGCTCCCCGTCCATCCCGTGGAGATTAAAACATGAGGTGGAGCTTCTCCGTGTCAGAATGAGGGAAAGAAGCATTTCAGCCAGCTATTGTGCTCGTGATGCCAATAAAGCCCCTCATGACTTGGCGCATCAAGAATTGATCCTCGGATCCATCTAGTTAGATTTTTTGGGTTAATTGTAATGTCTTTACTTTATGTAATTGACGTTTTTTATGATTTATAGAATCATAACTTCAAAAAAAAAACGAATACCTCAACTTATCGAACACCTCGGCTGCAGAGAGAAGCATATAACACGATAAAAAGAAGATATATTTACCCTAATTAATAGTTTGAGTTTCTTAATAAGTACATCTCAAGAAACAAAAATACAAAAAGAAAAAACTCAGATCGTATGTGTTACCTGTATAATTTGAAAAACAAAACTCAGTCTGCATATTGCAAATCTAATAATAAATATTTTGTAGAAAAAAAATAAATTTATAATTTTCTTTATACACTATTTTCATATTCCACTTTGACATGTCAAGAAAACACTTCAGAGTACACCTTTTTATAGTCTTGATTCCAAGCTACTTCAATTCCATTGAGTTCACCAAACGCCTTATATCTATACAAAAATCACCATAATTATTAAAATTCATAACAAACACGAAGTCTAAGCACATAAAAATTTAAATAATATATATAATTTTAACTACATATACATCGTTTTGAAAGTGCTTCGTCCAAGAATCCCTTTCTAATACGAATAACAACCAGATAAGGACAAACCAATTGGTATTTGTTGGGTTATAATATGGGAAAGACAAATGTGTACCTGCAAGAGAGAATAGTGTTAGAAAAATAGGTAAATTTGTATTTCTATATCGCAATATCTGAGAGACAAATAAGTACCTTCAAGAGACACATATCAGTGAAAGAAATTGAGATGATTTGTTAGCTCATTGTAATTTATAATGGTGAAGAAGAAGTAGAAGAGGGGAGTTACAATTTAGTAATGATGGAGAATAAATTATACTAATGGTGAAGAGAAAGAAGAAGGGACATTTACAATTTGGTAATGAAAAAATAAAACATAACTAAAAATTAGAGGGAAAAAAATGAGTAGCATGGAGACGTTTTATTTCAATTTTAATGACTATGATTAGAAGATTAAATATTGGATGGCTAGTTGTTCCATATCATATAAAAAATCATGCTTTATAATATGAAAGATCATGGAACCTTTTGGTATTTCTAAGTGTAAAGGATATATTAAATAACCATTAACTCTAAACATCTAAAAGCTAGGTGTCACCATTATCCATATGTTTGACCCAATTTCTCATATTCTATTTTGAACTTTTCAGTTTTTGTTTAGAGAGAGTAGAAGTTATATAAAAAATTTAATGACATTTATTATATATAATGGTCATTTAATAGAGGACATTTAGAGGAGGTTTTATGGGTGGTTTGTGAGGGTAAGACATGTTAGGGTTGAGATTTTGAGATAGTGAATCAGACGGTCATGATTTTGAGATATATAAAACGGACAACCATGGTAATGAGTGGGTGAACAAATTATGTGTTTCTTAGGGAGGTAATAGATCTAACCGTCAAGATTTAAGATCAAACACAACGAACGACCGGATTTATCTATGGGTTTGTCCCAGTCAGCACAAAACATTGTGTTTTGTTATATAGATGGTTCAAAATAAAAAACACTCTCCCCCTCACCTCCCTCCACCTCATCTTCTCTCTCCACCTCATCTTCTCTCTCTCTTCTCCAATTAGGTCGCCGGCCGGAAGATGAGGTGGAGAGAGAAGATGAGGTGGAGGGAGGTGAGGTGAGGTGGAGAGAGAGAGAGCTGAGGTGAAGAAGCTATTTTGCTTTTCCCCTAAATAAAATTGTCAAACAAAATTGACCAATTTTTTACCAAGTCTTCACACCCCGAAAACTATTTAGCTTTCCCCAAAGTGCTGGTTTTATTATATATATATTAATCGATGACATCCCGACTGATAGCTAGACCCTAATTGGCCGAATAGTCTCTGTTTCAGATTTTTCGATCATAGATTTCTATGATCTACCTAGGTTTTCTCATTTTGCTAGCAGTCATCTTTAGCATTTATTATCTAAATAGATCTATTGTACTATTGTAGTGCTATATTGGTCAAACCATCTTGGTTGCTAAAGAAGAGGATATAATCCCTTCACGTACCACTAACCCCATCCACCCCATTTCAATCTCCTTACTATAGAATTCTTCTTCCGGCCCCCTAAAATATCTAATCCTCTTTAGATTAGATCCCCTCTCTCTCTCTCTATACTCTCTCTTTCTCTCTCTAGAAGTAAGTATATGGAGAAGCCATGATAACAACCATATCCTCAACAAACCCATTTCCATTAACCCACCCATCTCCATTCCAATCGTTTCCTCCAATACTCTTCCCCACCACCACCACCACCAAGAACTCCAAGCCACCTAAAAACTCATTTCGAACTCACGCCACCAATCACACAGAATCCTCCTCCCTTTCCACCACCAACACCACCACCGGAGACCAACAACTTCTGTCACTGCTCCGTCAGAGAAAAACAGAAGAAGCATGGCTCAACTACTTCCACTCTTCTCATCTCCCAGATTCTCAATGTCTAAGCCGTCTTGTCTCCCAATTATCCTACCAAAACACCAAAGAATCCTTCACCCGTGCTCAGTCCATCATCCGTCGCCTCCGCGACCTTCGTCAGCTCCACCGCCTCGACTCCAACTCCCTCGGTCTCCTCGCTGTCGCCTCCGCCAAAGCCGGTCATACCCTCTATGCTACCTCCATTATTAAATCCATGCTTCATTCTGGTTATCTTCCTCATGTTAAAGCCTGGAGTGCAGTTACTAGTCGTCTTGCTGCTTCTCCAGATGATGGTCCTCTTGAAGCCCTAAAACTCTTTAATTCTGTTACCTCTCGCCTTCGTCGATTAACTGACCCTTCCATAGCTTCCGACGCCCACCCAGATACAGCAGCATTTAATGCTGTTCTTAATGCTTGTGCTAATCTTGGTGATACTAATAAGTTCCTTCAACTGTTCGACGAAATGCCTGAGTTTAATGCTAAACCAGATGTTCTTACTTATAATATTTTGATCAAGCTTTGTGCTAGAGCTAATCGAAAAGACTTACTTGTTTTTGTATTGGAAAGAATTATTGATGAAGGAATTGTTCCTTGTATCACTACTTTGCATTCTCTCCTTGCTGCTTTTGTTGGTTTCAATGATTTAGAAACTGCAGAAAAAATGGTTCAAGCTATGAGAGATGGTCGCCGAGATCTCTGTAAAATCATCCGAGATTCTACTTTAGATAACCCGAAACAAATCGAAGAGAATGTATTTAGTAAGTTGCTACCGAAACCTACAACTTTGAGTAATTATGAACCACCATTGTTACCCAAAGTTTATAAACCAGATGCTAGAATGTATACCACATTGATGAAAGGGTATATGAAAGAAGGACGAATTAGTGATGTTGTTCGAATGCTCGAAGCAATGAGGCTTCAGAGTGATAGTTCTAGTCATCCCGATCATGTAACATATACTACTGTTATATCTGCATTAGTCAAGGTTGGAGCAATGGAACGTGCTAGGCAAGTACTTGCAGAGATGGCTAGGGTTGGTGTTCCTGCAAATAAGATTACTTACAATGTTTTGCTCAAAGGGTATTGTCAACAACTTCAAATCGATAAGGCAAAGGAGTTGATTGGCGAAATGGAGAGTGATCTTGGAATTGAGCCTGATGTTGTTTCATATAATATCTTGATTGATGGATGCATACTTATTGATGATAGTGCACAAGCGCTGGACTATTTCAATCAGATGAGATCAAAAGGAATTGCACCTACAAAAATTAGTTATACTACATTGATGAAAGCATTTGCATCAAGTGGTCAACCAAAATTAGCTAATAAAGTTTTTGATGAAATGCTAAAAGACCCAAGAGTAAAAGTTGATCAAGTTGCATGGAATATGTTGACGGAAGCTTACTGTAAATTAGGGTTAGTTGAAGAAGCAAAGAAAATAATTCAGAGAATGAAAGAGAATGGGTTTTACCCTGATGTAGCTACTTATGGAAGTCTTGCAAATGGGATAGCAGTAGCGAGAAAACCAGGGGAAGCTCTTCTGCTTTGGAATGAAGTTAAGAATAGGTTGAAGGAAGAAAAGGAAGGAGTTTCTACACTTCCGCCATTGAAGCCTGATGAAGGTCTTCTTGATACTCTTGGTGATGTATGTGTGAGAGCTGCTTTCTTTAAGAAAGCCTTGGAGATAGTTGCTTGCATGGAGGAAAATGGGATATCCCCGAATAAGACCAAGTATACAAGAATTTATGTGGAGATGCATTCGAGGATGTTCACAAGTAAGCATGCTTCAAAGGCTAGACAAGATAGAAGAAGTGAGAGAAAAAGAGCTGCAGAGGCTTTCAAGTTTTGGTTGGGACTTCCGAACTCTTATTACGGGAGTGAGTGGCGACTCGAACCAGGCAGTGATTGGGAGTGAAGACGGCTTTAGTCAGGCAGTGCTTATGCCTGATGATTCTGTCAAAGAACTATTTATTACGAGCTAACAAAATGATCAAGATGCAAAGTAAATGAATGCAGTGTTATGGTGAATCTATTCACTTATTCAGCACAAAGGTACAAGTGTAAGTTTATTCAAAACAGAGTAGCTATTCGATCAACTGTGTTCTATATGTATTAATGAAAGAATACAAATATACATACCAGTAGAATAGTAAATGTTATAAATGTCGTGAAATGCTCTTGAATATATCCTTGTCTTTTTGTTAATGGCTTCTTATTTGACTGCAACAAAAACAAAACCTGCATATGTCCTCAATGAAAGAAAGAAAAGAAATAGGCAGAGACGAAAAAAAAACCTTGTGCCTTCATTGAGAAATCTGGTATCAACTAAATTTCATTTTCTTTTTAAGATTAAACTTTTCGACAAGTACATATACAATACATATTTGTCGTGACTCATTAGTATTCAAGTACGAACAATGACATGGATTTGCTTTTTATTCGAAAAATCCTGGAGTAGAATGTGGCAAGGACCTTGGATTCATTCTACAGATATCTTTCTGATGAGTAATCCAGCAAAATGGAGTTAGCACCTTGATCTCGATGTTTGACTCCGAGAGTAAGATGACGACAAGACCTGCATGAGCACACCTAATCTCATGAAAAGGAATCCCTGGAACAAAAACATGCTAGTATAGCACCTAAGTAATTCAAGAAAATGAGCAAACTCTTCTAAGTAACCTGATTCTTGGTAAATTTTCAATTTTTATCCCTATCCTCTGAGCAATAGTCTGATAGTCACTGATGAACTGTCACTTCATTTTTTTCATTTTTCTGTTTTGGAATGTTTCGTCGAGCCCCAATGAGGATATGTATAATCTAATTTTCGTAAAAAATGACATCTATAACATTGCCAGACTCTTTTACAGGCACCCAAGCCCGATATCACGTAAGCCGGTCGCTATTCATGTTTGTTTCTTAGTTCATACAGATACAGTACCTGATATATCTTTGGCCCTTTCTTCAGTAAGTAACCAACACTATTTAAGTTATCCACGAATATGTCGATGTCTGGAACTCTCAAGTCAATCCTGTCTGCCAAACTGTATATTTCCTGATACGCAGAAACAGAATATGTATATACATACGACTAAACTTCAATAAGAAAAAGTAATTGCTAGATAT
Organism: Eschscholzia californica subsp. californica; assembly: GCA_002897215.1. NCBI lineage: Eukaryota > Viridiplantae > Streptophyta > Magnoliopsida > Ranunculales > Papaveraceae > Eschscholzia > Eschscholzia californica. Next base: position 465,401 of record BEHA01002874.1, on the reverse strand, counting down.
GAAAGCATAGTTATGCTTACAGAAATCGAGAAGCAATCTTTTTGCTCCAACTCTGATTGTTTATTAAGAGCACTTAGAAATCGTTTTGCCTCTTTCTGTTGACTCATCCCACCACTTCGACCAAAATCAACACGGCCATGCTCATCTACATATTTATCGTACAAGGATTCATTCATAATTTCAACCACATCCTGAAAGAAACGAAAGAGATAGGAAATCATGTGCCAGTTCATGTGGAGTTAAAGGTGTATGTTTGTGTATGTGCGCAGTCTTCTTTCTACATGTAAAAACTCCAAAATGGTCATCAGATTTTAAGTCAGTCGTTCATGTTCATCATACTTAATACATACAAACCTAGGCACTCCAGGTTCAACCTTAATGCCTACCAAAAAATAGAAGCTACCAAGATATGTATGAAATTATTAATCTTTATGCGAGTAAGATGAACTAACACCTAAAAGCCTGCTTCAGAGTAGTGTTTTTTAGTCCAACTCGATTGGCTTGGAATCTTGACACTGACATCTTCATGTTTTCCAACAGACTATGAGTTGATTGACCATTTTGTTGAGGAATAGGATGTGATTCCAAAGCTTATCAACATCAATGAAGGGTAGCAAAGAAAATTTAAAGATGGAAGTATTAGATTCACTTTTAGAAACTGGTTAATCATTCAGCACAAACCTCAGAATTCCAAAGTCAACACTCGACAAGAAACAAAAACCTCAACGAGAGAGATAAAGGTGCTTCATAGTGCTGAAGATTCCACGGAAGTGCACATTTAATTGATTTACATATACATGAACCTTAAGAGGAGAGATACAGACTAATTATTGTATGAGCATGAAGTTTAATAAACTGTTTTGTGAGAGTGAACTCACCAGGGCATCTTGAGCTGTAATTTCTTCTCTCAAGTCTACCCTTGCTCGCGCTTCTGCAAGCCGGACTAAACTTTCTAACTGGCGTGCTGTTATTGGTGTACCATCAGCAGAATTACTGTGGTGTCTCAATTGTAAATAGAACTTCTGTATAATTTCTGCTGCAGGTTTTGACATCCTATACCCAAAAAATTCAAAACTAGTCACTTATAGTTTCTATTTTCGGAAAATTCGTTTCAGAAATTACCACTGAATTTAAATCACCTAGGGAAGACAAAGCTCCTCGCATAAGCAACGTATTTGCGAAGAAGTGAACCAGGCAATGGAACAAAGCCTCTGTCCTTGACTGGATCAAGTCTCAACCTTGAAACTAGGGAACCACGCTTTACTATTGTGTCTCCATCAATCACCAGTGCTGCACAATGTGGGATAAAGGCATCTTATTTCAGAGACATGTTCTAAGCTTTTGGTTAATAGTTAAGTACCAGTAAAGCACCTCTACAAAGCTTCTTCGGGGAAGGTGAATGATCTCCATATCCTGCATGAAGCTGCAAAAGAAACAGTCACAAACGCATTTCGTCAACCAAAACAGAAATGTCCCAAATGGACCAATCTTACGAGTTACGCTGATCAGCAGAATTCAGGACTCACCATTCCATGGGTTTGACCTAGATTTATTACATAAAAATCGAACTTCTGTAGTTCATTTTTTCGGTTACCATGTGAATTTCCAAATGCAGTTCTACCTAGTATTTGCTTTTTAGTTCTTACAACCATTCCATGAGAGATAAGTTTGGCATAATATTAGGCCAGCTCCCTATGGACATATACACATACCCTAGATAAGAAAGTATAATCTTTTATAAATGTTTTAGCATCAGCAAAAAGTTTGGGCTACAGATATGGTAACTTACCGACATAATGTGCTCAGACAGTCGCTTATCCAGCACTTCATCTGGTTTGTCTAGTAAAATGAAGACCAAATCAAATCGGGAGAGGAGGGCAGCACTCATCTTTAAATTCTCGTTGACAGTTTTTGCACGACTGTGAATGGAATTGAAGATGTGAATTATGAGAATGTAGCATCACAACAATAACCAATTACGGTCCATGTGGAAGAAAGAGTAATGCTTTTGGAGTATGTAGTAAATTTAGCACATTATTCTTCAAGTCTTAAACCCTTTAACTAACCAGAATACTTTCCATTGAAAACAACTAATGCTAATATTTTAACATCATTATAACATTAAAAGATTTAGGAACTATAATATCTATAAACTGTCATCGAGAAAAAGAACAAAAAAGTGTGTACAACGTGTCTTCATTAACTAGTAAGTGGTGACCATGAAAATGGCTAGTACTATTAAAGAATGTTCGAATTTCAAAGTACACCATAGCAAGAATGAGTAAACCAAACGAAGTGGAAATCCTAAGAAATAACTCTTAAGAGCTTTTAAGCGTCTGCAAAAGAATAAAAGAAATGGGTTTTGGAAATATTACTTATAATGACCCCCAACGGGGTTTGCTGCTGCTAAAACAGAAGTCCGCGCTGATAAGCTTGCTACAAGTCCAGCCTTTGCAACGGAGACACATTGTTG
>BEHA01002874.1:431383-456790 GCA_002897215.1 Eschscholzia californica subsp. californica | reverse complement strand
GCATACGTCCCTTTCCGTTCAAAGTGTTGGATTTTATGCAAGATTGGGAGAAATGGAGATATGAGAGGAATAGTTGATGTTGTTAAATCTTTAAAGTGGTGGATTTTATGCAAGATTGAGAGCCAGAGAGGAGTTTCATCGGACTTCTAAGCTTGAGAGATCGAGAGATGGAAAAGATACGGTGGAAGAGAAGGAAAGTTAGTGTGTCCTTTTTGTTTGGGTGTACAAATTCAAAATGGAGTGGTTTTACTATAATACCCTATTAGTCGATTAAAATTACAATTTTCATAATTGAGAGAAAAAACCTCAACCATCTAATATAAACTTGGGAGAGTAAATCCTAACCATTAGAGGGGACGCTATATTCTGAAGAGATACCCTCATCTCTTACAATATAGATGTTATTTAGGCTTCAATCTATTTTATGTCATTTAATTTTATATTATATATTTAGGGATTTTGTCTAGGTTTCTTACCTTGATTTCATGTCTAGGTTCCAAATATTGTTTTATAGGATATTGGGGCACCCACTGTTTTGGTAATTTTGCCCAGAGAGTATTAATAGAAGAAGAAGAAGATAATGAAGTAGATAAGTCCTTACCCTCCATAGATCCTCTCGAACTACAAGTATATTTATGTTTTATAGAGAAATATGCTTATTTTAACTTTGAAGTTTTGTTTTGTGTTTTGGAAATAACAATGATCAAAAATTATATGAGGAAATGCTCATGAAAGACTAGAAATTGTGACAAGCAATCCAAGAGAAATAAGAGTCGTAAAAAGTAATGGCTTAAGCAATATAGAGTTTGACAGAGGTCAAAATCAAAAAAATTAAGTGTTTTAGCTATGATTAAGAGTTAGGATTTACATTTTTGAGTCTGAGTCTTGTCAATTTCGTTCCCTTCGTGAGGCATTTTACATTTGAAAGTTCTGCGAACTATACTTATGTACCTCTCATGTCGTTCTCAGAGGAATAAGAATGATCTACCATGTAATCTTGTGATTGTTATCATTTATGAATGAATTATGGTTTAATAAAAAACAAAAAAAAAATTAATTCCTATTTGGCCCCTACTTTGTGATCAGCTTCCTTTTTGGCCCTCTATTTTTTTGTAAATTCAAATTTGGCCCCCTTTTTAAAGATAAATTCCTTAATTACCCCCTCCTACAAATTATATGTTTCAAAATAAAAATAAGAAACCCTCCACCTCGCCTCCCTCCACCTCGCCTCACTCTCTCTCCACGTCACCCCTCTTTCTCTCCACCTCACCTCTCTCCCCACATCACCTCTCTCTCTCCCCACCCCTCTCTATGAATTCTCCGACCAGGTCGCTGGTCGGAAAATTTTTCGGGCGGCGACCTGGAAAGATAAAAAAATAATAATAATAATTTCACTATCTCTCTCTCTCTAGAAACTTCAGCGAAGAGGTTTTTCCCTTCGCCGCAGTTACTAGAGAGAGAGAATTTTTTTTTTATCTTTTCAGGTCATCGGTCGGCGACCTAGTCGGAAAAGACAGAGAGAGGGGTGGGAGAGAGAGAGGTGAGGTGGAGGGTTTTTTATTTTTATTTTGAAACACATAATTTGTAGGATGGCTAATTAAGGAATCTATCTTAAAAAGGGAGACCAAAATTGAATTTACAAGAAATAGAGGGCCAAGAAGGAAGGTGATCACAAAGTAGGGGGTCAAATTAGGAATTAACTCAAAAAAAATTAGGATTTTAGCTTTGTGCCTGTATTCATGCCACTTTTATTTTCTTTTTTCGGATAACTTTTCATCTTTCTCATTTTTTTATAGTCTGGATTTCAATTATTTCGTACGTTCATCTTCGTGTTATGAACAACAAGAAAGATGATAATTTCGTAGTGAGCTCAATCTCAATCTCAATAGGCATACAAAAGGGACGAAGATATGTATGGTTGTCCCAGGGGTATACCCGCAGGAAGAAGGGGTTTATGTATTGATTATGACTATTTGTTTGTGTTTGTTTACGTCAATTGATTTTGGATGTTTAGCTCATGCTTATCCACGTAAATGTTTGAAATTGTATGTTTAGCTATTTAATGTATTCGATAATTCGAAAGAATTGTCTATGACTCACAGACACGGATTATACCCTCGAATAAAATTAAAATCAAAAAAATTTGTTTAGCCACACGTCTCTCTAATTTTGGATCTAAATCATTTAGTTTTTTTATTTCACATGACATCGTACATCTAGACTAGAGTGAAAGAGGAGATAGTACAAGTGAGCACGATGTGACCATCATTTGATGTCGGCACGAGGAGGATCGCCAACAACAACTCACACCCCTTCCTCCTTATTTGAATTAAAAACTATATAGTCTTTTCGCCAGTTCACACCCACTCTCCTTCCAGCTCATACCCTCAGCCCCTCACCACCCCTCCAGCCCTGTTCACTTTTGTCCACTACACTTCACTACCTCTAACCTAGACATCAAATTCTCACTTTCTTTTCTTTTTAAAGACCAAATTCTCACTTCATACAATCACGTTTTATACTTCTTTAAAGTTTTCCCAAAAAATGTGTCTACCGAGTGAGGAGTCTAGACTCACAAAGTTTTTATGTTTTTCATTTTTTTTACAAAACTAGAATGTTTTTTCTCCACGCCTAAGGGTTTCTTCTAAAATTAAGTTTTTCGGCTCTTCATTTTCTTTCTATCTCATCGAAAAAAATATAAAAGTCAAGAGAAGAAAACACCATTAGTTACCATATTCATCTAATGGAGGTTTATCATTGCGATCTAATGGAAGACAAGATCTTTTTGTTCTCTACACATGTCTTTCATCATCCTAATCTAACGAGAGAATGACCGTTGTTGTTCTAGATGTTTCTTATTCTTCGTACTCGGTCTAAACTCAATTTGCTGACTAGACTGATGTTTAGGGTTCTCAAGTTTTTTATTCTTGTGGTAGTTATGTGGTTTTTAATTCTTCAACTTAGCCTAAAATTTCGTTATCATCTCCATCAACCCATTATCATTAAAAACCTATTTCAAAAATTGGAGGGGGCGGGATTAAACAAAAATACAAAATTTGTATCATAGAAGTTGAATTTCCATTTCATTTTTTTCAAATGATTCATTTATTTGGATTCATTGCTTGTGGCCATCCAAAATCATTATCTTCCTCACTAAACAATTTTTTTCGAAAACTAAGCTTATAAAAGTAGATGCGGATTATTCAAACATAAGTATTTGGGAGACTAGCTAAAATCAGTGAGATCAATTATCACTAGTAAGAAAGAAACTATTCTTGTTGGTTTATTATCTCGAGGATCTCCAGGGCCGGCCCAAGTATATCGGAGGCCCGAAGCGAAATTAAAATTTGGGGCCCCATACAATGGATATTAGAAACAAATTGAATAAAATTTAAACAATGCAAAGGGTGAGATTAAACCCTTGACCTGTTATTCAAGATCTAAAGTCTTTACCACTAAGCTACGACTTAAATTATGTTAGAAATTGGTTTAAAATATAATTAGTTTTTCGAAAGTTACATACACAATAGGAAACATGAGGCCCTTGGTTAGTTGGTGCCCAAAGCGATCGCTTTGGTGGCTTTGGTCACGGGTCACCCCTAAAGATCTCCCTTCAAGAAGATTAAATTTAGAAACCATCTCAAACTGGTTTTTGAGAACTTAAAATCGGATTCCCACATCTCTCTAGGTTTAACCATTTTGATAGATGAGAGTTGTGTGTAGCATTTTTGGAAGAGGCCCATAGATGCTCCCATGAAAATTTTGACAAGGAGGGTCGGGTCGTTTGACCTAATTCCCCTTCTTCATGGGTCAGATACGTACAGCTGGCCATGTTAAAATAACCCCCAGTAGCATAATAGAATCTGAGGATTCTCATTGTCACGTACTCACGTGGTGCTTCTGAGTTTTTCTGCAAAATCTCAACCGTTCATATTTCAGTCAACTGTTTATTTGACCACCACTAGGACCGGAAGTGTTTTATGATTGGCATCTTTAAATCGGAGCTGTTGATAAAAAGACATGGTCATTTTGATTCTCCTGTTGAAATTCTTAGTAGGACCGTTAGGCACGTGGATACTTAGATGCCTACAACCATGATCACAACAAGCTAGTGCTTGTAAGTTAAACAATAATACAATGTAAAATTAAAACCGTTGATAGAAGAAGTCATAGAATTACAACAGTTTAGTTACATCTGTTGTTTGTAACTCGAATTGTTAGACGTGTGCACTTAACGTGAATCTCTTGGACGGACATGACTCGAGATGGATAAACACGAGGCATACAGAAAATATAGCTAGTGACGTGACTGAGAATTTGGGGACCGTATATTATGATAGAAAACACTCCACCTCACCTTTCTCTCTCCCCCCACCTCACCCTTCTCTCTCTCTGTCTTCTCCGACTAGGTCGTCGGCCGGAAAATTTTCCGGTCGGCGACCTTGAAAGATTAAAAATAATAATTTCATCTCTCTCTAAAAACTCCGACGAAGGGGTTTTCTAAAAACTACGGCGAAAGGAAACCCCTTTGTCGGAGTTTTTAGAGAGAGAAAGGTGAATTTTTGTAAGAAAATTTTGATCTTCAAGGTCGCCCGCCAGAAAATTTTCCGGTCGGCGATCTTGTCGGGGAAGACAGAGAGAGGGGTCAGATAGAGGGAGAGAGAGGTGAGGTGGAGGGATGTTTCTTAAATTTTTTATTTTAAACATATAAATTTATAGGAAGGGTTAGCTAAGGAATTTATCTTAAAAAAAAAAAAGGTCAAATTTGAATTTACAAGAAATAGGGGGTAAGAAGGAAGCTGGTCAAAAAGAAGGGAGTCAAATAGGAATTAACTCAATATTTTATTTTGTATGATAAGATAACAACAATGTCCACAAATAGTTAGATGTTTATGAAAGTAAAAGAATATATTTTGAAATATTAGTAAAAATATGTTATTTCATATAATAAGATAATAATGGTAAAATATAATAAGATAATAATAGTAGAATAATAAATATCTACCGATTATCCATTAATGCCCGCAGGTATAAAACTGTCATTGAAAGTTCAAGAATTTGTGTTTTGATATATGAGTAAAAATATGTTATTTCATATTGTAAGAAAATAATAAAAATATTATCGTAGTAAATATCCATCAATGTCTTCACATACCCAAAGTTTTATAAAAGTTCAAATAATATTTTTTAAAATATTAGTAAGATAATATTGTTTCATATGATAAGATAATAATCTACCGATGTTTATTTTTGAAAAAAGAATGTAATAATAATATTATATATTTCTTATAAAATAATAATAAATGATATTAGTAATAGTTAGCATTCTTTTTTTTTTTAGAAAGAAACTTTCATTTCATTAATGATGGATTAGAATCCAAACATGTTACATGGCTTTGATACATCATGAGAATACAAAATCAAATTACAACATGACGATTGCATGAACACTTTACTGCCATAAATACAGACACTTGGACCCTTAAAGGTCATAACAAAACCCTAGAAGGCTATAGCAGACCCTTAGAGGCCATAAAAAGACCTAGCGAAGATCTATGCTTTATTTATACCACAATCACATATTTTCTACATATGAGTCATGAAGATCACTCTTATGAATCGAACCCAGTGTGACCTCTAGATCGGATTTCAGAGTACTGTACATCTAACACAATAATTAATGGAGAATTTTGAGATTTGAAGAATATGTGGAATAAGGTTGTTGACCGAATGGAATTTTTTCTTTTTGATGTCTTCTCTTCATAGTTTGATACAAGGTCGTTTGTTCATCTCTCCTTGACGTCGATTGTTCTTCATGTCGTATTTCTTCCAGATGTCGAAAACCTGCAAGGTGAACCCTAGAAAGGTTGTAATTTGAAGAAACTATATGTCTTCGATTAGGTTTGTAACCCTAAAAAGATACGGGAAAACCGACACTAGAGATGAATTCCATGAGAGAAAATAATTGTATCCATGCCAACATCTTTTTTCATATTATCTTTTCCCTTCACCGGAAAAACCTAGATTTGTGGAAGGTGTTTACGCAGAGTGCGTTTTTTTTTTTTGTACAGAGATTTAAGTCCAATTTCACTTTCAAGTTAGGGCAACAATTGCAATAGTTATAGCAATTATACTAATAGAATTAATAATATCAACATTATAGTAAAATGTATACTATATATTTTGCCAATAGACTTTACCTTTGAAATGTCCACAAAACATTCGCGGAATCAATGTCTTAAAATGTCTTGAAGACACTTTATTTATGAATTAAATATCCTCGAATGTCTATAAGACATTTTGTCTGCAACTGTTCAAGAATGTAATGTTTCTTCCACTACGCGTCAGTAGCGTGTGGTGGGGGGTGCAGGGTGTGCTCCTGCACAGGGCCCCCCACCACATGGGCCCCAAATTTTTTTACTTTCTTATACTTGTATAAGGCTAGAGTTACCCAAAGGCCCACGTGAGAAGTTATTAAGTTGGTGGTGACTCATAACCCTAGTTACTTACTCTTCCAATTTCACTTTCCTCTCTCCCCTTTTGGCTATATAATATTCTCTCTTATTACCTTCTCTCTGACAAGTAATCCAAGTACCCACATTGGACGAATTATTGACTCCTTGTTACCTTATCTCTCTCTACCCAAGCTCATCAAGTAAGTCTTCTTTCTCTAGATTATGTAAAAACAGACTAACTACTACTGCTCACTTAGTTTTGTTTGTTGTTATAAACAATAAAAAGTAGAGATTGACTGTGAAGGTTTAATTGAATATTTTGTTCAAAAAATGCGAGGAGAAAAAATATCAAATAAGAATACTAAATGTAATCATTTAGTTCAAAATACGACCTTCAGATTCAATTTGTTGATGGAGTATTTTTTTATAGTTATATTATTTAAAATTTTATGTTTATTATTCTGTGGGAGAAAAATTTATGTATGTAAAAAGTCCCGTTAATATTTTGGCACCGGACTCCCAATTTCTCAGCCACGCCACTGCTACGCGCCCTCCCTCGCAGACGAAACTTGTCCGAGAAATTAGGGCCAAAATTTCCAAATATAAAATAATGAGGACCAAATCTGCTCCTAACTAAAATACGAGGGGCGACAATGGAATTAGGCAATTAGCCTTAAAAACGACACCTCCAATAAGTCATTGTTTGCTTGACCCATAGTTTTAGAGACATGGTGGGCCACGTGGTACCCATAGGATGTACAGTGCTCTGAATACGATGTAGTCAAGCTTACTTCTCTTTCACTTTGACCATCTGAACCCAAATCAGAGAATATTAATATCATCCGATCCTGAAATACCCGATTGCCCGTTTACCCATACCCATTTGGTTTTCTACTTCAACATTATTCACGCAATAGTTCAATAATTCATGGAGTTTCACTTCTATTAGAATTGAATTTGAGACCCCTAATATGCTTAGAATTGAATTTGAGACCCCTAATATGCGCAGGAGTGGGTGTCCAACCACTACATCAAGTAATGGTGGACGGTACGTATTTCTCATAAAACCCAACCTTCCAAAATCCAACTTGGTCAAGTGGTTGGACAACTACTCTGCGTCATCTAAACCGATCATCATAGTCGGTTAACCGAGTCTATATAAGCGTATCAGGTTCGCCCTAATCAATCATTGAAAGTTCAACCGAGCGTCTGAAAGGTTCGTTGATTTTTCATTATCTGATTGATATCCTAAAGTTAATTGTAGACATTGTCAAAACTCTCTCGAATTTTCGCGACATGAGTGTGCATTGATGTACGATTGATGGATATTTATTATTATTTTATCATATGAAATAACATATATTTACTAATAAAATACGTATTATCGAACTTTCGTGGCCATCTATGGATATTAATGCCTAATTTGTGACGAATTGACGAATCTAGCTCTCATAAGTCTTGACAGTTCGATGGCTTCCAAATGCGTTTGACAGTTCAATTTGCCCCTCAATTTTTATAAAATCTTTTACTTCTACTATTATGACATTTTTAATTTATAATTACATTATTTGTCCGCCTCATATCTCTTCTCTCACCCACTTCACTATTTTACTCATCCACCTCATATTTCTTTCTCCTAGCCGTCACATTTCTACTCCTTCAACTTTAATAGTCGACGACCTTTTGTCGTCTGACGACTTTTATAGCTCGAAGAAGAAAAGAAGGCGGGATGGAAGAGAGTAAAATATGAGACGAAAGAGAAAAAAATATATGAGGTGGGCAAATAAAAAATTATAAAGGTATAAATCAAGACTCTTCTTTTTCAAAGAGTCCGTAGAAGATAAAGGTGTAAAAGGTAAAATAACTACCCACTTTCTATAACTTCTCACATTATTCTCTCTCTTTAAAAAAACAATTACATTTCTCTCCCTTTCCTCTTTTCTCTCTACAAACAACTCAATATAATCTTCATTATTATTCTTCTAGAAACTACTACTTATTATTTTTAATCTATTTTTACTACTTGAATATCTGTAAATGACCAAAGTATTTGACGATAACCGTGCAACATGCATACTGAAATTTCGTGACCTACGACACAGGCTCTATCCTGATAAGAGTATAAAAGAAATATCTGACAAAAATTAGAGACCAAACCGAACTGTCAGATTTAATTAGGAGTCAAATCAGACTAGGGAAAGAAGACACCCAGAAACATTTCAAAGGCTACCAACCGATAACATTGGTAAGTAAAAGAAAAAGTATTAAATTTGAAGAGGTTTTGCATGAAAACCATCTCCTTCAAGTTGTACTCAAACTGCATAATCCCATAAATATAAATCTAAGCATTTGTATCTGTGTGTGAGGAGAGAGAGAGAGAGAGATTGAGAAAAAAGGACCCCAGAGCACGTTGAGACCTAAGTTGAAGGAGTAGTCTATCTGTTCGCCTGTCTGTCTCTATGTTTTTTTTCCCTTTATTAATTTATGTTTCTTTACCAAGCTGTAACACTTATGCACTCCTCAACATGCATTAGTCTCTCTCTCTAGTCTCTCTCTCTAGTCTTCTCTCTCCTCATCCTCCTTATTTAACTTTCTCTCTCTAACCTATTCTACGCCGGCCTCCACCCCAAGTACCCAATTCTCTCTTCTTCAATTCTCCACACACATTCTCTCTTTCTCTCTATCTATCTCTAAAATTAAACCCCATATATAAGTAACTATACTATATATGATCATCAAACTATAGTACTAGTATTTGATAATAAAATCATCAATTAATTAGCTAGCTAGGCAATGACAATGATGACCAACAACAATAACAATGGTGGTGGTATTGGACAATTTGGAGATACAACATTAACTAAGGTTTTTGTTGGTGGATTAGCATGGGAAACTCAAAAAGAAGTCATGAGAGATCATTTTCATAAATATGGTGAGATCTTAGAAGCTGTTATCATATCTGATAAAATCACTGGTAGATCCAAAGGCTATGGATTTGTAAGTACCATCTTCTTCTCCATAATTAATTCTCTCTTGCTAGTTTCTAATTTACGCCGGTGATGTAAATTTAATTTGTAGGTGACGTTTAAGGAGCCGGAATCGGCTAAAAAGGCATGTGAAGAAGCCACGCCGATGATTAATGGACGCCGAGCCAACTGTAATCTGGCTTCGCTCGGGGCACGCCGTCCAAGTCCAAGCCCAAGATCTTCTTTGCCTACCACAAATCCAACTCAAGGTAATGGACCCACAAAAAACTGGGCTGAAATCCTCTGCTGACGGCTTCATTGCACTTATTTTCATTTCTTTCCATTAGTTGAGTGAAATTCGGTCGTCTACATCAGATTTTGAGTTGAAAATTTTAGGCGCTCCAATCACTATTAAAAATGTGGAATGATGGTCGGACTCGAAATTTGGGCCCTATTATAAGGTTGAGGGTCGAGTTCCGCTCCATGTTTGTTTCTCTTTCTGAATTGTGTGGGCAAAAATGTGGAATGATGTTCGGACCGAAAATTTGGGCCGTACTATAAGGTGGAGGGTAGAGTTCCGCCCCATGTTTATTTCTCTTCTTGAATTGTGTGGGCAAAATTCGACCGTCTACATCACACTTGGACCTAATCTCCACCCATAGTTTTGGCACCCTATCAATGTCGAATTAATTTGCTTGTAGTTGTAGGATCTAACTTTGTATGATGGTATTTTGGTAAGTTGAACTAAGGTTTTGATTTTCTTGGTAATGAAGGATCTAACGTTGTACCAAGATCCACGTCGGCAGCACCAGTAGTAGCAAATCGGGTTCAGTGGTATTACCCAACCGGCGCTCCAGCTTCACCGTTTCATCACCCGCATCATGCAATTCCTTATCATCCCTATGCGTGAGTGATTATGATTTTTGATGGTTGGATATTAGGATCTATGTTAATATATGTAGATCAGGAAGCAGCTTATAATTTTTCATCATTTTCTTATTTTCAGATACCCTCCTACTACCTACATAGCTACTGATATGTCATACAACCATGTGAGTTCCTCACCACAATTATTCCAAGTTCAACAAATTACTTTTGTTAAAATACTTAGTAATTTAGAGTGAATCAAACAAATCGTAGTTATGGTGTATCCGTGAAATCTTGACACGGGTAGAAGATATCGAGAAGCAGATAATTTGAAATGTTTCGTTTCTCGAATCCTTGACCTAGAGGGTGGAAATCAACTTGGTAACCACTCCGACTAAAGGTTGTTAACAACAACATTTATGGCTAAAATGATCCATTGCAGTTGTACTTGGTAGTGGATCTATAACTTTCTGCAAAATTTGCATCTCGTTTATGTTGTGATAGTGTTTGTCGGATCAACTTCTACTTATTTTTTATAAGTTCACCAAAATAGTGCCAGATCTGTATAAATACCTAGCTACAAATATTCGCACTCAATTTCGTAGTCCAAATATTTGTGAGCTAAGAATTGGGTAATATCGGTTAAAGAACAAGATAACCAAATTGCGAGTAAAATATACAAAAACTACCCGCATTTTGCATACTATATTGATAAAATTATATTTTCCATGCTGAAATCTGATAAAATTTTGTGATTTGTTGGTGGCCATGGGGAGAAACAGAAGGTTGGGTATAACAATGGTGGATCATACATGAATGGGCCTTTCACACAAATGTATCCAGCAACAGGACATGGTATGGTAAGTGCTGGTAATAATACAATGATGCCAGTTTACCCAATGTATCATTACCATCATCATCATCAAACTCAGATGGGAGTTCCTGCTCACATTTATCCTTCTACAACAACACCACTCACTTCTATCCCACCTGTTATCTCCAAGCCTCCTTCCATGGCTCCTAACACAGGTACTTTCACTTTCTTCTTAAAGGACGGAGCATTTTCTGTATACCATATTACGTTTGTTGTCTATGACGAGCATTGTGCAAAAAAAAAATCAATTTTGGAGGCCATAGGTCTCAAGTACTGAGGAGTAAGGACACGCACCGGAGACCTTAGCGCTTGGGTCGATGGTCGAGTAACCATTGGTATCAAAGGCCAAGGGTCAGGACGTCTAAAGTACTCGCTGGTCCCCGAGCCATATACTCATAGGCCATGGGGGCAAACCCACTACTAGAGTAGCTCTTGCCTAGAGATTTTCACTTATCCTAATCCTTCTATTAGAATAGTCTAAATCTCGTAAATAGAAATTCCTGATTCTGCCCCTGAACGACGTTATATTATGAAGGACAAGAACAAAAGAATTTTTGGGGAAGATTAAAAATGTATTTTGATATCTTTATTTTAGTCTATAATTCCTCAACTAATATATGAAACAGTTTGTTTGGCAGTGGAGTAGATAAGGTGGTATGGAATTAGATGGAGAAGAAAGAGCAATAACATAAACAGCTAATGGAATTGGTCTGATGATATATAATGTGGCCAAATGTTTTCTGATCAACCCTATTATTAATTATTATTTTTCTTTCTATTATCTATTCTTAGGTTTTGTTTTTGTAGGAGTTAATAACATTCATTTATTCTCTGTCTAACTCTGTATCTCAGCTTGAGATACATCAAAAAAAAAAAAAAATGTGACAGTAAGAAGTCTTTTTCTGTTTACCCCTTATTATTTATGGTAAACTTTCATTGGCTTCATTTAAATTGATCTCTCTTTTCTCTCTCTCAACAATTTTATTTAAACTAGTATGAAGGTAATTCGTACTAGTTTTGTGAAACTCACTTTGATATACTGCTAGCCTTAGTTTCAATAGATTTATTGATAACCATGACAATCGTATATATAGCGTTGCAGATTGGGCCAGTCCAATCAATTTGAGGACGGCTCGAAAAAAAAATTATAAAACCTTACACAAAAAAGAGAAGTCTAAATAGTAAACCATTGCAGACACCATATATGAAGCAAAGAATTATAAAACCTTAGTTTCATGTTGCTGTTGCTGGAACATGAAAGCTTGTTGTTGTTGTGTCGTTGCTGCCGTCCGTATATAAACCATTGCAGACACCATATATGAAGCAAAGAATGGTCTTGGGCTACTAGTTGTGCATTGTCGACCACTCAGTGGCATGGGATCCCACGGGTTGTGGCTCGTGAGTTGGCAATGCATCATCAATGAGCTGTCCCATGTCAGCTTCTTTAGCCCACCGGCCTTTTTCAAGTTAAAAAATGATTAGTTTGAACTCTCATTAACGCCAAAAAAGTAAAATGGCTTGATCTAGAGTTGAGAATTCGAAAATCCTAGATACATATTTCCATTTTCCAACTTTTACATTAATCGAAGAACAAAGTTCAAGAATTAAAAGAAAAACAGGAACATTTCAGGATTCCCCGGTTTCAAATTAAGAACAGATACGAGAACATCAATAAGGCCAAATGTAATGACTACCGTTGATAGTAGTCCACTTCAAAAAAAAAATATATAAACCTTAATTCCAACAACCAAAAGCTAAAACCCATAGATTAAAATATATAACAACTAACAAGAAAGTTTCATCGAATCTCATAATGAAGACAATGAATAGACATCTCACAAATTCTAGAATAACAGCATTGAGGACCATTATTCCCTAAAGCGTCTAACCTTGACAGTCAATGAAAATGGCCGACCTCATGCTCACAAGTCACAAATATAAGAGGTGTTCCATAAGAAAGCAGCACTACCACTAACAAATATTTAAGGTTAAATAGAAGTCGAGATTAAGAAAAACAAAAACTATCGGTGCAATCTCATTGTTGTGCCAGTCCAACATCGGTCTCAACTACTCTTTCTTCGTTTATCATCTTTGACATGACTCCCATCTCTCTCAACGAGATATTCGTGTTAATGTGAGGAATTGCTTCAAAATCTGTCAACCCAATATCTTGTACGAGTAATTTAGTTACGGTTGCAGTTATCGGATTATAACTACGAAGACCCTCATGCCAGTATAATATTTCGTTGCTCTTCGTCAGACCAAGTAGCATAGGCATAACAAATATGCCATAGTCGTGTGGCCATCTCATAGTGACTTCTTTACTCCAACTCCAAGAATCATCATCATCGTTATAATCACCGTACCCTTCTTTCTTCTTAAAATACCATATATCCGTAAACTCATTGACTATTCCGTGTATAAAACAAATATGCCCTCCCAAAAGACTGACATAGTAAAAGTCGAATATGTCACCATAATCGCAGGGTGGTGATGGTAGCAACCCAAACTCCTCGGATGCCAAATCGAACGCCACAATGTCGAATTTGTCGTTTTCATTTATGGAAACAAAATGAATTGCTCCATTCGCACAACAACTTGAATCAGTTACCCAGTGGTAGATGTTTCCTATGTCTCTCCACCCACGACCATCACCAAGAGTGTAAACCTGGGCTAATCCAACATCATAGGGTGATCCCCAAGGGTAGAAAATTCTTAAAACTTTGTACTCGTTAGTTGAGTATAAATAACCGTAGCCACTAATTAATTCGCCTAAAGTTTGTGTAGACCTTGGAAGATCAAAGTATTCTCCCGTATAAGGATTACAGATGTGTATAGGATCAAAGATATTATCGTGTTGAATCGTAAAACAAACTAAACCATTGCACGATCCAACAAGTGTATCAAGAATAAGTGCATCTGCTACTTCAACCTTATCTATAGGAGGATGGTGTATATGTAATGTATCGGTCGTATAAGAGTAGCGCTCCTGTTTACGTTTAATATCGTCAAAATTTCCATAATAAAATTGAACACTCCAATTGACACTATCTTCTGCTCGTACTTGTTCCTCCTTTTTCCCAAACGAAAACAAAATACCAAGTTTATTGTGAGGACGAAGAATATCTCTCCATGTCTTAGAGACTAACTTAGCCTCTGATATGCACCCTTGAGGAACACGAGTAACAATTTCCTTTACTAGATCAAGCGGAAGGTTCTCCATAATTAAATTAGGGAGAAACAAAACAATTAATGATAGATATAGTACTAGATTGTTAAACTAGGTTGTGTTTTCTTAGTAGCTAGATTGTTAAGCGGAAGGTTCTCCATTAATATATATATATCTCGTTTGAAGGGATGATAGCCAGAGTACAAGTCCCATCAGGAAAACGAATTCATAACTTCTAAAAACGATAAATAGAAATTAACTTTTTTTTATGAGATAAATAGAAATTACATTTTTTTTATGAGAAATTAGAAATTACCTTTGACAAAGGGAAAACTGAACAAGCCCTCCGACCAACAAATCACAACTCGTCGTACTGCATGTACAATCTAGGGCAGATTTTCTAATTGAGATATTTCGAGCTTGGTCCCCAGCTTGTGAAAATGTTGAACATTTGACCCCCATATGTGTCTGGATGTCAAATTTGGCCCATATGTCACTAGGGGTGGGAAACCGGCTGGTCCGTTTGGGCTCGACCTCACATTAATTCGGATCGGGCCAGTTTGGCTCAAGATTCATGTGAACATTAGGGCAGTCGGCCACGTTCGCCCCAGCCAAATAAGTTAAAAAAAAAAGGTTGAACACTACCTGCCCAAACCTCTTAGACCTTCAGGCTCATCAGGTTTCGGGCTATTTTATCATTTTAATAGTTAAAATTATTTAGCTTCATTCGATCTCATCAATCATCTCATGATTTCATGATTCTATCTTTGGATCTCATCGATACGTAAAGTTGTTAGGCATATTTTTTGGAGGAAAGTATATGACGGTGGAGTAAATA
Source organism: Eschscholzia californica subsp. californica (assembly GCA_002897215.1). Taxonomy (NCBI): domain Eukaryota; kingdom Viridiplantae; phylum Streptophyta; class Magnoliopsida; order Ranunculales; family Papaveraceae; genus Eschscholzia; species Eschscholzia californica. Next base: position 441,621 of record BEHA01002874.1, on the reverse strand, counting down.
ATGAAAGGTAGTTTGTAGTTGTGGGAGATCCCAAACCCTAAATATCATCCAACAACCATCGGGCAATCGGGAACTTCCCAATGGGTGCATAGTATGCGGGCTTATCGGGCAGGATCTGGGTGAGGGACTCTACCCGTCTCCCAGCTATGTTTGTCTGATATTTTGGGTCGAGCCTTCCCGAGTAGGGTAGCGCTACGGCTATAAAATTCGTTGGGCTTCGGTCATCATGTGCAGGGCACACGCTGTTTTCCTAACCCTACGTATGTGTCCATTGTCGAGGATTGAATTTGCCTCTCAGTTTCGTTCTTAGTGTCCAGTTGTACCTTTATGTTATTTATTTATTTACTAGGGAACAGTTCATGTCCATAGAGCACAAATTTTTCTGTAAGTATGTTACGAGAGAATAATAAAAATAAATTAAAAATAAATTAAAAATAAAATTGTAATCTGGTTACTTTTTGGAGAATAATAATAGTGTAGATTTTGTTGGGTTGATTAAAAGGAGAAGATGAAATAGAAAATAGTGTGAGAATTTATAGGAAATAGATAGTTATTTTCACTTTGAAGTATTATATAAGACTCATTAAAAAGAAAAGTCGAGATTTATTTAAGATATTTAAACGTCCGAGATTTATAGATGAAAATTATAACATGACAAAAAAATTTATGCCGTTTGTTATGCTTATATATATTTGTTAAGGTGTGCACTTGTGATTTTTAACTTAATGAGTAGTGTATAAACGAATTCAGTTGAACTAGTAAGGTTGCAAATTTTGTTCAAAATTAGCTAGCTAATAGAAGTAATTACATTGGTACGTCTGAATTAGCAATATATAATAAGGTTGCAAATCTTGCAACGGATTCAATGATTATACATTGAGACAGAAACTTGCATATCTTGCTCAATATAAAGCAATTAGGATCTAATCCGACTAGTCTTGTTTAAAAGGCCGGGCGGGGCCTAACCAACTCGTGTTTAGCTAGTCCCGTGCGGGGCCTCAACCCGAGTTGGTTATATAAGGACTCAGCGCGGGACCGGGGTGTAGAGCCAGGTCGGGTCAGCCCGGATTTATATAATTCATTTTTTGAAAAATGTTGAAAAACCAAATTTAAAAAAATATATAATTTATTATGAAATATATAAATCTAAAGTTTAGAAATGATTTTCTTGAAATATTTGTTGGGATGAATTTAGGATGATATTATGACAAAAGTAAATATGACATGATTTTGAGAATAATAAGATATGATTTACATAAATAAGTTTAGAGAAGATTGTTTGAATTGGTTTTAGAAATTAAACAATTAATAGAGGGTGATTACATAAATAAATTAACAAGTTTAGGAAAGAGTTTTTAAAATAGTTTTTGGAAGTGATTTCAAAAATTACTTTTTAAATATAATTAATAGAGGGTAATTTACATAAATAGTTTAATAAAGTTTAGAAAGATAAAGATTATGTGGAAGTGATTTTTGAACCTACTTTTGGAAATAATCAATAGAGGGTCATTTAACAAATAAGTTAACAAGTTAAGAATTGAAAAGATTTTATGGGATGAATCTTTCGGGAATAATGTGTTGGAAAGATCTTTTTGGAAATTATTTTCTAACTTATCTATAGAATTTTAAAAACACCAAAGGGAAACAAAAATAACGGATTTTGACGGGTCGGGCCGTATCTGGCGGGCCCAAAACATAACGCCAGTCCGGCAGGGTCGTGTCTGGGAACTTAAGGGCCCAGTGCGAAATTTGAATCTGGACTTTTTTGAACAAAAAAAACTACAAACAAAATTTGGACAAGCTATAATTTCTTTGTTAAGATGTATTCTTTATTTATACAAGATATAGTTTAAAATCTAAAAGTAGATTTTCGAATGTAGCATTTTGTATCATGATTTTCACATACATACCTTCGATTTTTTTTTTACAAATTTTAGACATCTATTTCTAAGAGTACTTCAAAAGATGAAAGAAATGCACCCAAATATATAACAAAATGTAAAAAAAAAAAGTGTAACAAAGTAAAAAATAAAGAGTCAATTAGCAATGTACCATGAACCTAATTACAAAATTAGCTAAAGGAGTAAAATTAATTTTGTGGCCAGAGGGTTTCGACCCCTCGCTAAACAGATGGAATAAGAAACTTCCAACCATCCCGGCTAACATACGTTTTTGTACATGTCTTTTTCTTTATTTTATATATAGTAGGTATTAGGATATTATTGTAAACGGGCCCTTGTCGGCGGGGGGCCCTGTGCGGCCGCCCTGCCGGCACGACCCAAGCACGGCCCTGCAGTCCGGGCTCAGAATAAAACCCAGATTGGTCTGACCCATGTTCCGTACGGGTCGGGTCAGACATGTACAGAACGGGCCGACCCGACCTTTATAACATCACTAAATCCGAGTAGTGGTTGTCTGTGTCATTGGATGGGGACATTTGAGTTACTACCCATATTAATTTATGGTATTCCCTGAAAACACGAAATCACTAACATTTTAAGATATTTTGATTTTAAGGGACATTTCAATTTAAATTTGAAGAGCTATTGGACAAATAATGTAATCCAAAATATGAAATCCATTTTGGGCACATTTGAATAGAATAAAAGTAACTAAAATTTGTTATTAATTAATAGTAATAACGATAATATAATGAGTTGATTTTATTTTGGTCCCCAATTTGTGACAAACTTGGCGTCTTAGCCTTCATAAATGTCTGGTAGTTCGATGTGGTTTTTCAAAAGCAAAAGCAAAAGCAAAAGTAAAAAGTGTTTAGACTATATACACATGCGACATGAAAAAGAATGTAAATCAATAAGGGTCACCAATAATTACTTACAAACTTGCAAAAGTAAAATCAGGTGTAATTTTGAGTAGAAAACTATTTATTAACTTCAAATTTAGAACCTAACTCTCATCCCCACGCATATAAATAAAAGTTAGAGTTTATTTAGATAGTACATAGTTTCTTGAAAAGTGACAGATGAAGAACAATGAAGGAAAAGAAAATGACCACGACATATTGTTCAATAATATGGGAGGAGGGGGGTAATCAGTCATATATCCACTCCTAAATTAATAAATAATATAAAATCAAAATAAACAGAAAATGAAAAATAACTCCAAAAATTTACTATTTAGCAGACCCCATGCATCAAGTCATTTATTTCCTCCCATTGTTACCCTTTAAAAAATATACAGTATATTTAACCATTGTTAAACCAACGGTTTCTAATAGTTGAGTTAATACATTTATTATTTCCATAAATTTTAAGAGAAATATTTATGGTGGATATTTATTGTCAATATTTATTTTCAAAACTTATATTTGTCTAAAGTAACCTACCAAAACAATCGTGATTTACCTAAAACGAGTTCATCTCTCTCTCTAACTTTATGTTCTTCGAACTTGAAGAAATTGTAAATTTGTGATTGACTTGTTATCTCTACCTCGATATTTCCATCTTTAAAACATATTTTTCCCTTCGAAATCATTAAGAAAATTGTATGTATGTCGATTAAACTTAGAATCTTGTTAAAAATTATTTTATTATAACAACAAACTTAAAATATAACATTTTTTCGTACATAGTGAATTTTGAAATCTCTATCACTATAATCTTGTACTCATAAAAAAATTATAAACTGAATTTGTTTTTGCTACATTTTCAGTATTTTACTAGCATTTTCTTGTATCTAATTGGCATCTGTTATGAATATGTCAGAAGTAGGTTACTAATCATTTTTTTATTTCGATAATATCTTATTGATTCTAACAACATTCTTATATATAATAGAATTCTCAAATTTTTTTCTAGCATTTTATTTATTTTAAAAATTCAATAATATACTTACAAATATAAATTCACTTGAAATAAGGATTACATTTCTCTAACATCTTATTGATTCTAACAACATTCTAAAAATTTATTTAAGAAGAAGGACCATCTTTTTTCTCTAGAATTTTTTTGATTCTCCTGCAATAATTATATTTCTCTAGCAACTTATTGATTCTAACACAATTTGTCTGAAATTATATTATGTTAACCAAATTTTTAATATCTCTCTACCATTTCACTGATTCTCCTGCACATGTCTTAAATTATGTTTCTCTAGCATTTCATTGATTCTTCTGCAATACTTATATTTATCTAGCATCTTATTTATACTGACACAATTCTCCTGAAATTATGTTATGTTGACCAAATATGTATAAAAAAAGGTATAACTAAAAGCTTGGTCATTACGATAAACGGAAAATGATACTTTTGTTGTGAAAGAAATTTTTTTTTTGAGGAAATAATTTAGTGAATCTTTAATTTAGGTTATTTTTTTTTAACTTAGGATAAGTTAGGTAGTAATAAAAAATCAAAGGTTAGACATGTTATTTACTCTAAGGGTCTGTTTGATAGGGAGTTTCTCTAGGGAAAATAGAAACTTTTTCTCAAAAACACAAAATTTCCGTTGTTTGATTGCCAATTGAGAGAAAAAGAAAAATTGGTCACGTGACTGACTTTTTCCAACTTTTCCCTAAATATGGGGAATCTCTTTACCCACCTCCTGAGAGAGTAATACTTTCTCCAAATCGTTGTACTCTGCGCTCTGCGCTCTTGTATGTTTTCAATTCTCTCTCTTCCTCTCTACTTTCACTCAGTCTTGAGCTTCACAATTTCAGTTCTGTAATTAATTACAATACACCTCATAATAAAGCTTTCTTTTTTTTTTATTCACAAAAGTTGCAGGGAGAGAAAGGTGGAGGAAGAGACTGTTTTTTTTTTATATTCTTCATCATCTTCCATTAATTCCTTTTATTTCTAGTTTCATACCACTACTAGTCTAGGTGTTGAAAAACTCTTCATCCATTCACTGTTTCTTTTTCTCCTAGGTCTTACTTGTAAACCAAGAATCATTTTATGTGTTGAAATTCCATTACAGATCAAGAACCATTTTGGTTTAGTTTATGTGATCTAACCTAATACCAATTTGACTCTCTCTCTAAATCTCTATCTAGAAATCTCAGAAATGAAAGTAACGTTCAAACACTAGGGATTTAAATACTTGTCTCTCTCATCGTTTTAATTATGTGAATGGGGTAAATGTGTTGGTGGTGACTGATGAAAATGGGAGAAAGAAAAATGGAGTTTTTGTTGTTGGTGATACTACTAAAAAAATGGGTAGGTTTTGAAAGAGGGGGAGGAGGTGAAAACCTGAGTTGGTGTACTTAATTTTAGTAGGTTGAAAGTAGAAACAAGAAAAAATAAAATTCTTTAAACATTGGAAAGCAGAAAACATAAAAAGAAAAATCCTCTATTAAACCAAACGGTAGAAAATATAAAAATATTTATAGAGAAAATTATTCTCGAAGAAAAAGTTTCTCAGAGTAAATATTTCTCTATTTTTTTTCCTTACCCCTAATTGATATCAAACACAACCTAAGTGGATTTATTTTCTATTTCAGATTATCTTTGGGCTCTAGACCCATTGATCATTCGATTTTGGACTTAAAACCCATCATCCCTAAGAAATATCTGTACATGGAAACTAAAATCTCAGGACTAAATAAATAATGTCTCTGTCTCATCACTCGATTATAATGTCTCTGTCTCATCACTCAATGGGCCTTGTGCACGAATTATAGTTCTCACACCCAACCTGGCACGAGAACAACATGAGCCATAACAAACTAACACCAAACTACAAGATAACCATAAGATCTAAATAAATAATATCAATTTAGAGAATTTCTTTGCAACGAAAAAAAACTTATGGAAATTCTCTACATATTTATATTCGACAAATTCCTTATTTTCTCTACAAATGATCAACTTCTACACATTCTTTATATTTTCTACATTTTATCAAGATTGGAAGTACTTCAAGAATTCAAAGCTTATAAGATCAATAAATTGATGGTGTATTTGGAGAAACGAATTCTGAATCCATAGATTCATGAACCCAGATGATTTTTTTGGTTTGTTTGATAACTAACAAAAATCTTACGATTTATTGTTATTACTATTTTTATAACGCTTCCCCAATTTTTATTTTCGAAAACAACTTTTTCATAAAGGTTTTATGAAGGGAAAAAAAGTTGATTATGTGTGGGAATTAAAGAGGGTGATTTTGAAAGAAAAAAGCCGACTTTAACCGTCAAATGGACGGTAACGGTCAAAGGCGGGCATCTGAGTAGTTTTGATAAAGTGGGGGCTACACGGAAGCTGGTCATAAAGTATAGGGCATTTGGAAAATAACCAAAAAATTATGTGTGAAAAAAAAGGTATTTAGCGATACCCCTCATCCCTAATGTCCAATTAGGGATGCCCCTTTTTTAATTGGATATTAGGCAAACCCCCTTTTTTGCACTTAAAAGTACAAATATACCCTTATCCTTATTGTTTCTCTTTTTTTCTTTTACCTCTTATGCCTCTTCGATGTTATGCTTACTAACGTAGTTTCGTTTCTAATAGTTTTTTTTTCTCTTATCCATCTTTTTCTAATTTATCAACAACATTTATTGAAAATTTAAAATTGATAAATCACAACAATTCGAAATAAAAATCGTAAATTTTAACTTCCCATTTGTTTTTTCATTTTACGTTAAGATTGATGTATGTAACCAATTTGAAGAAGACCTCTTGATATCTATTGTTCTTTCTATTAATACCTTATAGAACAACTAGGTCACGAAGATTGTGTCCTCTGCTAGTGAAACCTTGCAATAGAGAGAGAGAGAGAGAGAGAGATCAACTTCAATGACAACATTATAAATATCACACTATCCAATTTCTAATGCGATGGTTTTATCTTACATGACCGTTGTTGTAAGTTATAAATACAAAATAAAATGCTAGTTATGTATAGTTTGGCTTTGGTTCAAGTTACTAATTACATGGATAGAGACAACATCTCTAGCAGACAAGGCAATGTTATCTGCACAAGAAACTGCATCGGGGCAACGTTTCTGTATTTGAGTCTTAATTTCGTCGATGACATCAAAACCCTCCAGAAATACATTTAGAGGAGCGTTTTTCTCAGCGTACTTAAAATTGTTAGCACCAGGGAGAGGAGATTGACTAAGCCAACAGGGAGAGAAGCTTGACCCTTAACCAATCTCCTTTGACCCCAAACATCAATGGCACCCGCACACGGATCGACCGTCCAAAACCCAAAGCAAGGCTTCAGACTCGGATCAATCCGAGCGGTTTTGGATCAAGGGTTTGAAATCAAGGTTATTTCTTTCTCTAACTCCTCATCATAGATAAATACTGGTTTGGAATCAAAGTTCTACCCTTGATGATTTTACTCTCTTTCTCTCTTTAAAACAAAGTTCTTTATCTCTCTAACTCCTCGTTGTAGATCGACGATGATGATGGTACGAAAAAGGAAAAGGAAAAGAGACAAAGAAGAAAGAGAAGGAGAAGAAGAAAAAAATGGGGGAAAAACAAAGATTCAGGTTTGGGCGGACGGGGCGCCTCTTCAATGGGAACCCAGTCCTTACTAGGTGCTAACAGGCACGCTGAAGAAATAACAGTTCCGCCAGGTGCCTTTAGCCGCTCTCATGCAGTTTTCGTTGAATCTCACTATAACAACCCTTATCAAATCAGAATTTGAGTAGTATTTCCCTTTTAATAGTTGTACCCAGGTAAAGTTAGGAGTAAGAAGCAATCTCCAAATTATTAAAAGGGAAATACTACTCAAGTTCTGATTTTTGGAACAATCATTCATCTAGATCAAAATCGCCTTTCTGGCAATCAGTTCTAAAAATCAGAGACAATATGAAAAATAATGTCATCTGGCTATTGGGAGATGGAACCAAAATAAATATACAGCATGACCCTGGGGTCCCAACCATGCCATCCAAGATTCCAAAAACCACCACTGAACTACCACAACACATTCAAAAGGTCGAAGACATCATAGACCCATCCACAGATCAATGGAGATAAGACATTCTACAACAACACTTTGATCCAGAAACTATAATGGCTATCAACAGGATTCATCTTTCTCCAAACAGAGGTACTGATAAATTAATTTGGTGTCCCTCACCAACAGGTAAGTTCAACCCTAAATCATATTACACTTCCTTCAGACAGAGACCTATAATCAATGATAATAAGGGACTTCCCTCCGAATAAATTCTGGGGTACAAAAGATATGAACCCCAAAATCCAGATGTTCCTTTGGCGTCTTATACACAATAGATTGGTTGTTTTAGATAACCTAGGTCAAAGAGTAAATACCATAAACACAATATGCATCATGTGTCACAGTGATATAGAATCAATACAACACCTATTCGGATCTTGCCCTAAATTTAGGGATCTGATAAATATTACTAACCAGAGTTTACAAACCTCATTGGTTCTATAACTAATTTGCTCAACCAAGGTAAAAATAAAAGGAAAGAATGGTATCAGTACACTTATCTACTTTGGTTTTGGTGGAAGGCAAGGAATAACCTTCACTGCAATGGAATCGAACCAAGCCTTCCACAGATCTATCGATCTTCGATTCAGGAACTCAGGTATAATATCTCTTTCTCCCTTTTTGACCCTTCTCAATCTACTACAGACAGGAATCTTGTCGTTTGGTCGCCTCCTCCTCCAGGTAAAGTAAAGATAAACGTGGATGGTGGTTTCAACCCCAACAATGGATCGGCGGCAGCAATAACTAGGAACTCTAATGGAGAAATGATCGGATCTTTAAGAACTGATTTTCACCCTATTTCTGCGCTTCACAGTGAGTTACTAGCTTTGCGATTAGGGTTAAGACTGGCAACGCAGCTACAACAGAGGTGCTTTATATTAGAAAGTGATTCATCTGTTGCCGTCGGATTTTTATCAAATGTAGATCCTGACGTGCCTTGGCGTTTAATACCTTTGGTTGAGGAAATCCATGGCTCCTTAATTGAGTTGGACGTGGAATTAAGGCACATCCCACGTGGCAGCAATCAGTTGGCCCACTCTCTTGCTTTGGCTCCCTGATACTAGTTCTATTACTTTATTATCCCTCGGTTGTTAACTTCTATTGTTCAGTCATTTATCTTGTTGTAATTGACTGTTTCATTTATGGCCAGCGCTTTGGGGAAAGCTAAATAGTTTCCGGGGTTTGAAATTTTAAAGGGAATATGCAAAATTTTGAAAAGTTTCCGGGGAAACATATTTTATGGGGAATATGGATCAAAATAAAAAACTCTCCCCCTCACCTCCCTCCACCTCACCTCACCTCCCTCCACCTCATCTTCTCTCTCTCTTCTCCAATAGGTCGCCGGCCGGAATTTTCCGGCCGGCGACCATGAATTTTTTTTTTTTTCTCTCACATCTCTCTCTCTCTCTCTAAACTCCGGCGAAGGGGGTTTCCCTTCGCCGGAGTTCCGGTCTGTTGAAGAACAGACCGGAACTGGTTTGTTCTTCAACAGACCGGATCTGGTCTGTTGAAGAACAGACCAGATCGGTCTGTTCTTCAACAGACCGGAACAAATAGCCCAGTTTATGAAAATGCTTATCTTGATGGGAATCAAGAAAATTCGAAGTTAGAGATACTTAAACTTAAAGAAGATAAAGACCCCCTCTGCTTTGAAAAACCTCTTGTGACTCTTCTTTTCGACTATAAACGATGGAATCGTCCATTGCGATATATAAAAAATGATCGATTTGAAAATGCTTTCGTTATTGGGTTAGCCATACACTTCACATGTTTCTAGCGATTCACATGGCATCATCAAATGATACAAGTCTTGGATAAGAATCTACAACACACTAGAACGCCCTTGTTGACGATCTTTTACTCCGACAGCATCTAGGGTTCCTCGAACAATGTGATATCTCACACCGGGTAAATCCTTAACCCTTCCTCCTCTTACTAAGACTACAGAATGTTCTTGTGAATTATGGCCAATACCAGGTAACCATTGATTTACGTAATTGGAAGTAACCAATTAGGTTTACGACGAAACCTAGAAATCGATCACTGATCCAATTTGAGTACCTCTACGGGATAGACCTCAACAGAAAACTGAAGAGTAACGGCAGCAAGTGATTGAGTTCAGTAGTTCCTCATATAAAATTATTGACTCTAGAGCGCTTCATATTCGCCTGGAGTTCGCTCCCAGAAATATAGCCATCCCTATCCCCTCACGTCAATCCCACGAGCCTCTTATCCATTCTCATTCGATCACGGCGGGGGAGCAAGCCAAAATAGAAAAACTCACATTGGGTTTAGGCTTCAACAGACCG
>BEHA01002874.1:400260-412584 GCA_002897215.1 Eschscholzia californica subsp. californica | reverse complement strand
TGGAGAGAGAGAGCTGAGGTGGAGAAGCTATTTTGCTTTCCCCCTAAATAAAATTGTCAAACAAAATTGACCAATTTTTGACCAAGTCTTCACACCCCGGAAACTATTTAGCTTTCCCCAAAGCGCTGGCTTCATTTATTTAGTTGGGTTTAAACTCAAAAAAAAAAGAGAGAGGCCTGAAATGATATTAACCGGCTGAGTAACCACACTGACACCGTATTTACTACCGATACAATCCCGCTCACTTAATCGTACGTTCAAGAATTTTAGATTTCGTTTTTTATCGGGTTGGCTGCCCACGTTAATGATTAGCCTAGCGGGAATTATGCGGGAGTATGAATTGAATATTTTGAAAACCGTTTGGGCATATAATTTCTCCTCTTCGTCTTCTCAACTCATCTCTCTCTCTCTCTCTCTCTCTCTCTCTCCACAGACAGACACCGAATGATCCAGGTACGCAAGATTCTCTGAAGTTAATTACTTGTCCATAGAAGATATTGGAAGTTTAGGGTTTTGCTTTTTTCATGTTTTATTATGATTCTGTAAGATCCTATTTTTTAGTAATTTAGGGTTTCCGAATTTATCTCTTGAATGACTGTAAATACCATTGATGAACTTGACATGACGTCGGAAACCGTCCTGATGGATGAACACAAAGAGGTTTCTAGGGTTTCTCAATCACCTTATACTATTAATGTTTCTGAATCTGAAACCCTAACTGAGTTTGAAATTGAGGGGGTTAGGGTTTCTAGCGGTGTAAAAAACAGTTTAGAACAGGGAACCGGGGAAGATCAGAAAGCTGTAATTGAGGGAGGCTATGAGAAATCATGTACTGATTCTGTTGCCTCAACCTCTCATGATTTTAGTTTCTCGGAATCTGAAGTTCAGAAAGATGAAAATGAAGTTACGAAGGTGGAATTGTTAACTGAATCATCAATTGAAGTATCGGAAGTTGGTCGAGAAGGGAAAATCACAGAGATAGAACAAGAGGAAGTTTTGAATTCTAGAAAGGACGTTCTTTTGAATGATGATGGTCATGGTGAACATGAGAACCCCTTTTCCCTAGAGAAAAATCAACAAATGGGGGTATTTTCAGATGCTGGAAACTGTAAGGAGATTGCTGGTCTTTCTGTTAACAAAGATGAAACTTTTCGTGAGAATACTACTTCAGAAGAAGTTGAGAATCAAGAGAAGGTTTCCCAAGTAGATGGAGAGAGTTTATATCCTGTTAAAGTAGGTTTAGACTCAGTCGTTGAGCTCATTGATCATGCTGGACCATGTCCTGATAATAACGCGGAAGAGGGTGAAGAAATTGAAGCTAGTGGCAACCTTAAAGATGAAGATCAAAATACAGGAAGTTGTGATGCTGAAATTGCTACTAGGTTGGAAGAGAAGAATCAGATTATGGATGATATGACTGAAATTAAAGAAGCAGATGATTTCGAAAAATTGGGTGGGAATCAGATTATGAGATCACAGGTTTGTGAAATTCCTATTTCTCAATGCGATGATCCTTCTTTTGATAGTTTAAATGTGGGTTCAAATTTGTGTCCTAACAAAGACGGAGACAAGGTTGTTGAGACGCTAAACGAGCCTCATATCGAGGAAGCTGAGATTGAAGAGATCAAAAGTGATTTTTTGGTGTCTGATTTGGTGTGGGCCAAAGTTAATAGTCATCCATGGTGGCCTGCACAGATATTTGATCCTCAAGATTCATCAAAGTTAGCAAAGAGGCATCGTAAGAAATATAGACATAGGTATTTGGTTGCTTATTTTGGAGATCAAACCTTTGCTTGGAATATAGCTTCGTCTTTGAAGCCATTTGAACCCCATTTCTCACAGATGGAGAAGCAATCCAATTTGGAACCTTTCCATGATGCAGTTGATTCTGCCTTGGACGAGATTTCTAGACGTGTACAGTTAGGGTTAGCTTGTTCGTGCACACCAGATGAAGCCTATGACGAGATCAAGACCCAGATTATAAAGAATGCTGGAATCCGGGCAGAGTCTAGTAGAAGAAATGGTGTGGACAAAAAGTTTAGTGTTGCTTCATTTGAGCCGAGCAAACTTATCAAATATATCAAAGCTTTAGCTCTGAATCCACATTGTGGAATTGGTGATCGTTTAGAATTTGTGGTATCTCGAGCTCAATTAACAGCTTTTTATCGTTTAAGGGGTTATTCTAGACTACCTGAATTCTTGTCCTTCGGAGGTTTATTGGTGAATGAAGGTGAGGATCCGTCTCTCATCGTAGAGAATGAGGAGGAGCAGGATTCGCCCGTGAAAAGAAAGCTAACAAGTGAAGACAAGGTCTATCGTAAACGACGTAAGGTTTCAGACGATAATAATTTGAATCTTACAATGAAAGACAGAAGCTTGTTGGAGATAACGGGTAAGGAGAGCGGTTCAAGTAGATCATCTTTTGATTATTTGGGCAACAATGATTTGACAGGAAAAACTAAAAAAGAGAAACTTTCCTCACCAAAAAACGAGAATACTGTATCCCGATCTCCAATCACTTTCAAGGTTGGGGATAGCATTCGTAGAATTGCGAGTCAATTGAAAGGATCCTCCCCTATCCTCTGTCCTAGTGATGAACGCCGAAGACGAAAGACTGCTACTCCGAAAGAATATTCTTCCTCAGATGAAATGCTATCACTAAATCACTTAGCTGCACGAAATATTGCGAAAGGGTAACGTTTTCTACTCATTATTGTTTTCTTTGTTCACTGATTTTAGGAACTCAATTAGCTTACAATCTTTCAGTTCGAGAAAGAAGAAGGCATCTCAAACGAAAACTGATGGTGGTAAAGCTGGAGCTAGGAGTAGGAAGTCATCTAACTCTAAGCCTACGGTGAAGTCCTTTGATACTTTTGATTATGAGGATATGAGTGATGGGATCACCAATGACAGTTCAGAAGAACCATCATCTCGGAAGAGGCAGAAGAAAAGTAATTCAAAGTGCAAGACCCCAGCAAAGAAGGAAGAAGGTAGCTCCGATGAACCTGAAACAAATCTACGGTTGAATTCTTCCGAGATATCAAAGGAATACAGACCAGAAGTTCCTATTGAGATCAATTCTTCCAAATTGGTGGCAGAAGAACTAATAGACCGTGCTAATGGGATTTCTGCAAATGATCCCACTGCTCTTATTCTGAACTTCAGAGACGCTGATTCTATCCCTTTAAAAACGGAACTAAACAAGATCTTTAGCCGCTTTGGACCTTTGAAGGAGTCTGATACAGAACTATTTCGGAAGAAAAAGAGTGCGAAAGTGGTTTTTAAGAAGCGAAACGATGCAGAAGTGGCTTTCAGTAGTGCTGGGAAATACAGCATTTTCGGACCAGCACTTACTAGTTACCAGCTAATATATTTACAGGCAAAACCTTCAGAAAACTCTTCCACTCCTGCAACAAAATAAAGAAAAGATGTCGATTTCTTTAAATCCACAGATCCGACGTGAGATGTTCATGATACAAGGGATGTTGTTTCAGAGGTTCAGGTGACACAAAGATGCGATAGTGTTCTCCGGCAATGAGTTCAAGACAGAAGAGCACCATTTTGAAATTTCAGGTACATGACCTCTTATAGTTCCACGTTGCTTAGGAAATTAATCAGATTGGAAATCATATTGTTGAATATTGTTTTGGTTCTTTATTTGAAGTATGATATTGGAGCTAACCATGAATGTCCTTCGCGACGAGAAAATGAATAACGAAAAAGTATTTGAAGTTTTCATATTTACTCTTATCTAGATTCTCTCGAAACTTGATGTTAAGTTAATCTTTTCACAGAGTAACATCTTAAAACTAGAACAAGATCGATGATGTGGTCTTGTGGCGTGGCTCTTGCCCGAATACATCTCTATTGACTACATTTTGACCATCATACCTTGATATGCTTAACTATGAGATATGATTATGAACTAGTTCCGGAAACCAGGTGAAAAGAATTTTACTGGTACGATTTGTAGAAACTCTTATGGGTATTGATTTTACACAAAGATGAATATCACTTTTAACACGAAAACAGAATTGAGTAATTTATGTACATTTGCTAACAACGAATCTTTTCCGAAGCTCTCAATGGTTGAAGCCATTATCTTGGTCAATTTCATTTGGTGAAGGGCATCAGAAGGAAGAAAGAAGTATAACCGATTTGAGGTAAATCCTGAATTGCTATTTTGTTAAGCTTTTATTATCTTGAATGTGGTGTTTTGAGGTTTTGATTAGAGTTAAGAATGTTTTCCTGCTCTTTATAAGGGTTCTTTTAAGATTTGGATGGATTTAGGGTTTACATTTTTGTCATGTTGAACAGCTGAACCAAGACTGATAATTGTGTCAAAATTCGGCACCGTTTCAGACTTCAGTAACTTCACCAGTCAAAAACGGTATACTTGGGTTGATTTATACAAAATATTTTTTTTTTGCAAACGGTATACTTGAGTCGAATTATTCAACAAAAAAAAGAAAAAGAAGCGCCCCCCACCCACCAGAGTCATCCTTTTTTCTCCGTCACCTTCCTTTTAATGTTCTCAAATTTTATCTCGCTAAATTCTACCCGAACCTAAGCTCCAGTCAACAACTACAAGAGTTCTCACTTTATTTTTGTATAATATAATTTGAAGACTTTTATTTTTGTATACTAATATAATTTGAAGACTAACATAATTTGAAGAAATTTGTTTTAAGCCCAAGATTTTGTAAAAAAAAAAAAAGTGTAAAGAATTTTTTTTTCCAAAGCTCCCAATATCCTGCTTAGGGACGTTTATGAGCTTATTTGAATCCATTATTTTCGTTTGGTGAATGGTACCAGTATAACCGATTTGAGGGAAATCCTAAACTGCGATTTAGTTAAGCTTTCCTGATGTTGAATGTGGTGTTTTGAGGTTTGGAAAATTGAAAAACTCAATGTGCCGCCTAGGATTTTTTGAGTTTATTTGTAAAAAAACTCGCTCCAATGCAACACTCAATTTGGATTTCAAAATGACTTCGCATCATTTAATGTTAAAATATCTCAAGAACAAACTCAATATTTGAGATTTCTTTTAAGGAACTCAATTGACCACTCAATATTAAAAACAAATCTAACGATCTAGGAAATAACGCCTAAGTTATTTTGAAGTTTTTAGAGTGTTGCATTGGAGATGTCTTTTGAATTGAAGATCTCAACATTGACATCTAGGAAAGAGAAACTCAATTGAGCCTTGACATATAGGACAATTTGAGTTTTTTTTAGTTTTTCATTGGAAATGTTCTTATAAGGTTTTCTTTTTAGATTTGGATGGATATGGGTTTACATTTTTGTCATGCTGAACAGCTGAACCAGACCGATAAAAGTGTCAAAATTCGACATGGACTTACCATTTCAAACTTCAGTAAGTTCAGTAACTTCATTTTTGAGGGTGAAACTTAACATAAGGTATTGAAGTGTAAAATAGGGGGTTGTCTCGTTTTTTTACTCAACTAGATTTCCGCCGCGTCTTACGAACGCGACAGATCCCTGTTGGCTAATACCGTAACATCAAATGTAATTGTAAGAATATTGTAACTTATTTAGTGGAGAGATCTCAAACAACTAATTTAATGGGAAGATTTGTTGGAGAAACCGTGAGAGGAAAGTAGCATGAGAAGAAAGTGTTGTTGTAGTTATTTTAGAGATATCCTAACCGTATTTAAAAAGATTTAACTAATGACACTATTAACCTTCCCTTTCGAGTCTATTTACATAAAAAAATGGATTCATACTAGTTGCCGGATGTGATCTCTATCAAACTTCCAAAAAAAAATGGGCGGTCAAACTTATCCCTCCTCCAACCGACTGAGCTGTTTTATTATAATAGATGACAGGGTCGTGGCTGGGAATTTGAGAGTCATGTGCGAAACTTGATTTTGGCTTTTTCGTACAATAAAAAGTTACCAGCAAAAAATCAAGCATGCAAAATGATTTATCAGTAGATTATGGAAACCATAGACAAATCCAAATGTATTTTGAAAAAGAAATCGTAAGAAAAAATTTCCATTTTAAATTTCATTTTATACCACAATCACTTGTGAGCAAAATGATTTGTTTATTCAATCTTAGATTATAAGTTTATAACAACAAGTATAGCATAATGAAGTTTTAAGTTTTGATTGGGATTCTGGATCTTAAATAAAAATCATATTAATTATTCAGTTTGCACCTTATCAAACATGATCAAGAGTCGAACAAAGACTTATAGTGAACATGACTAGCTTAAAATAATAAAAAGAAAATACTTTTTTTTGTATAACATACAGTTTAGAATCTAAACAATTTTTTGAATATGGTATCTTTTGTAACATGATTTTCACATATGTTATGTGTTGTTGGAACTTTTATAAAGACACTTACACCTTTATTTCTTAAAAACACTTCAAAAAATGAAAGAAATGCACTCAAAAATAACAAAATGTTAATGAAGGCGTAACGGAGTAGAAATAATTAAAGATTGATTCAACAATTGTACTCTCAACCCAAAAAAAGAAAAATAGGATGTGATGTGGTGAAACTTTAACCTGTACCACTTGCGTAGATGCTCACGGTCCTTACCAGTAGAGCTAATAAACATTTTATGCTTTACTACATATTGTCAGTTATATATCAATAACCTTTATAGGAAATGGGCCCCTTTGTAGTGAGGCCTCAGGGCGGACGCCCCCTTAGAAACGGGCATGCTCAATAATTCACGTTACTACAGAATTTAGTCGTCCAATGTTGAAAATGCTAGGCGAGGCACATCAACTTGAAGGCACTAGGTCCTAATGACCCTTAGGGACAGGGTTCGACCTGTAGCGAGGCCAGAAACTTTGTGTTGTGGAGGCACGTTCTAGTGACAATAAATAAATAGAATGGAATGTCAGAAAAAATTAACTAAGAGAGTTTAGGTTCAAAGTGAAATTGAAAATTATATATGCAAACAAACCCTCATTTATATCGCAAACAAACCCTCATTTACACCGAGCTCATAAGAAAATTCATGGATTTTTTAGTTCACATGCATTATTTGTACACGCAACATACAAAAATGTATATCGTCGACAGAGGGTTTTCGTGGTTGGCGACGGAGAGATATAGAGAAAGAGTGAGAAAGAAAGAGGCTATCTCTCGATTTCTTTTGTTGCATGTGGCAAAGGGGTTCTCTACAAACGAGCTTTCTTCGTACCTCTCTCTTTGCCCCTCTCTCACTTTCTCCCTTACTCCTACGATCTCTATCTTTAATCCGACGATTTCTCCCCCCCCCTTAAATCCGTCTCGATTTTACTCTCTTCTCGTTTCTTTGATCATTATTTGTATCGCTAGCAAAGGGTTTCTCCATTGTTGTTCACCGTCTATTCATTTTTTTTTTGTTGAGGGCTTCATAAAGAGTTGGATTTTGACCAAGCCAAAGACAAATGTTGCTTTGGGTTTGTAAAACTGGTGGCACATATATAACTTTCCAAGTGAGAGAAGAGAATGGTTGTGAAAAATTAAGGGGTAATTTCTAGAAAGGTCAAAATAATATTGAAAATGAGTAGAAAAACACAAAACATTTGAAAATTATTATTCAGGTCAAAAAGTGTGCAAATACTAAAATACCCATTTTGTCATTTTGTTTAACTAAATTCTTTTATTTTTCTTTAAACTTTAAATCGATATAACTTTTGTTAGAGATGTCGGATTTCTCTAAAAATTATATATTTAGAAATGATTTTTCATTAGCTTTCTAACAAGATCCACTTTCAATACTTTTTTTCTAAAAAAAAACCTAGAAAAAAACGGCGTTTTTCTCCTTTACGTTTTTCTGCAAACGTGTTTGCAACAATCTGTTATGCAAACGTGTATGCAACAATCTGTTATGCAAACGTGTTTGCAACAATCTGTTATGCAAACGTGTTTGCAACAATTTAAACTGCAAACACGTGTTTGCATAATGTAAACTGCAAACACGTGTTTGCATAATGTAAACTGCAAAAATGATTTGGAAGCTTTGAAGAATATAATCTTGGGTTGCATAGCTTGCAAACTCAATTTGCAAGAATATAAATTAAGAGTATGTAGTTACGAAATGTTGAGTTTGAAATTGATTTCATCATTCATCTGCCAAGTTTCATATTCAAGTCAAAAGTAGGATTTCATATATGAACTTCAACATTAAAGAAACTACAAAGAACATAAACTGTGAAGCTTTTAAGAATGTCAATTTTAGTAACAACTCAGCCTAATCTATTCTTCCATTGCATCTCCTCCAACTACCACTTGCTTCTTCAACACTTTCACCTTCGTCGTTAAAACCTCTGCAAATAAATAATTACAAACCCAATTAGACAATCAAAATGTCTCAGTAATAAGTTCACTTCAGTCTTGTATATAGAAAGCTTAAACACTTGAATCTCCAAGTCCATCATATCAAGCATAGAGTCGACAAAATAATTTACAACTTCGGTTTGAAAAAAGAAAAATAGAAAGCTGCAACTAATGTGAAGATAAGTTATTACTTTTTTTATATGTTATTCGCATTATGGGATCATATATCTAGGCGTAGAAAAGATTTTCTATTCTGCAGACTATGCAAAAAAGCATTTACCTATGCCGAGCTTGTAGGCAAAGTGCTCGCCAGTAGATTGTTGGCCCATTATCCTTGTTACCAATTCAAATTTAGTTGATATGAAGGATGTCCATGTAAATAGAGGGTCATACACTTCCTAAATGTAATCATAGGTTTCATTCTGAGTGTATTGATATGTGGTTCCATGCTCATTCTACTTGCCCACTTTGTCGATCTCTTGTTACTAAACCAGATATTCCAGAACCAAGATTTGAATGTGAATATGTTCCAATTCAAATCCATATTGAGTCAACTCAGCCTGAACAAGCCGGTACTAGTTCCGGTGTACCCTGTTCATCATGTAAGAATGAAGGTGCTGAATCTGGTCAAATTCTACTCATGGGTCTTCTTCTACGAGTTCTAATACTTCATTAACAATTGAGATTCAGAGAAATTTCATCAAAACAGAAATTTCACTAAATTTTTCTTAACAATGGCTTATCAAGGAACTCAATTTCAAAATATTTCGGTGACTAAAATACTTCCATTTCCATGTCTATTGAAATTTCATTCCTTGGTTTGAAAATGCCAAATTACTGAAGATCCAGTCATATGAACAAATTTAGCACAAACCCCTGATAAAATAATCCCAAATTCACCAACAAAACCCCAACTTATTTCATTCATCCTAGCAGTAAAAATAGGATTCATATTATAACATATTATTCAATTCAGTATTAACATTAGCTATAACTTATAAGTAACCCAACCAGCTCTAACATTATAATCACCATCCTTCATGATTAATGATTAAAAATTGAAGTTGGATTTGTTTACCTGAGTAGAAGCATCTCAATATGATCTTCGGACTTTTGCGAAATCGATGTGATGGGAAAGGCATATCTATGGAGAAGAAGGAAAAGAAGAATCGTTTAATGGATTAAACCCTAAATTTCTGGATCTTCTCTTTTCTCTACCGGTTTTGTTTCCAATTTTTCACTAGAAGCTGATAACTCGTTCACGTTTCTGGGTTTCAAAAATCGAAGAAGAAAAAGAAGAATCGAAAAAGGAGAGGAGCAAGAACAAAAAACTCTAAATTTTGGAGATTGGTAGAGAGAACATGAATTTTAAGGAGCAAGGGCACTTTTGGAATGAGAAAAAATAAAAAATGACCTTTTTACTAATTATTCATATTATTTTAGACTTAATGTATGACTAGACTACCCATAATATTGTGGTAACTTCTACCTAATAGAAAGAAGTCTAGGTTTTTTTAGTTATTATGATAATTTTTTGAACCTAAACAACCATTTTCCCAAAAATTAATAAGTAAGCCTGTGCATAGTTGTGTAGACATAACCTTTGTTATGTGGGTTGGGCTTGCATTTTAAACGTGTTGTATGAAGCAGTATTTATTGAAGTAGGGTTTGGGCTTAGACTTTAAAATTGTTGTCTAGACAAGTGCTACGTGGATTTGGGCTTGGGCACATGTTTGTGATTGTAAAGGGAGTCCACATTTGGGCATGTGGGGGCACGTGTCAGGCCCCTATGCAGGCTCGCCTCTGAGTTCGACAAATAGACGCTTCCTTTCCTTAGAAAAGTGATAGTACAAAGAGAGAGAGGAAAGACAAAAAAATATGTTGTTTGAGAGATCGTACCAGAGATGACCGAAGAAAAGTAGAAATAGAAAAAAGAGTTTAAATGAGTTTTTGAAAATCTAAAAATGTGATGAAAATGATGAAAACGAAGATAGGAAGGATGGACGAGAATATAATAGAGAAAGAAAAAACATTTAAAAGAAGGGTAACTTCGGAAATATAAAATATGACTTGAGAGTTAATTGATGTAAAGTGTAAAAACATGTTATGTACGTGTATTCTTAGAGATAGGGAGTCAGAGACATATATGTCATAAATTGAGAGCATCCATGATGGGATACTAAAACACTAAAATTTAGAGTGTTGCATGATATTTTTTTTATTTTATTTTTTGGTAAGAAATTATTTTCAATTGAACAATACAGTAGACACTTAATGATGATGTAGATGTTGTTATTCTCGAGCAACTCATGAAAAGTTAATGTTAAATCAGTCAAAAAATTTGTAGCTAGCTTTTATCCTTAAATTTTGAAGGAGTACGTCCACCACCCTTTAGTGTAAAGGTTGAACACCTCTTTTGTGGCCATAAGGACGTGGGATCGAGTCTCGTTGAAAGCAGTTTGTCATCAAAATTTATCTTTTTTTTTTTTTTTTTTTTGAAGTTGTAATAAATTTATCGAGTTTTAGAACTCTTTCATAATGTGGGGCTTTAGATCTCGTAGTCCATTTCTCAAAAAAAAAAAAAAAAAAAAAAAATTAGAAGAAGATTCTCGGGTGAAGTGGAAAATAACCCCAATAATGTGGGGCGGGAAAATCTCCTTACCGTCTCTGTTTTGGGTAGGAAAATAAATATACTGACGCGTTAAAATTATGTGACAAAAGTGAAACTCGCTCATAGTTAGGGCGCGAACAAATTCCAGTTTGTACACAAGAAAGAGAGCTCCAAAGCGGAGAAAGAAAAGTGTAAGGTAAATTAAGCTAATTTTTTATTATATACTCTCTAATCAAGTTGATTTTGTTTATATAGATTTCTTTTTCGAAGTTATTCAGTTTCAATTAGGGTTTACAAAACCCTGAAAATCTAAGCCAACAAAGATGTGGGTTATGCTAATAGTGGAGATTAATTCATACTTCTTTATAAACTTGAAGTAATTATTGGTTTCTTGAAGAATTTTTTTAGCTATATATCTGTGGTTGATTTGGTATTGATTGTGTTGAAGATGAAAAAGGGTTTGATTATTGTCTTCTAAAATCTACTTATGATAGTAAGAATTAATCTAATGATCTTTTGGGAATGTTAAAAAATCTTAACCTAGTCTTATTCAATTGTGAATGATATGTGGAAGAGTTAAGTAATTTAGGAGTGTTTTAATCTATGAATTATTTTTTACTGGATTCAAACAATTCATGTTAAAATTTTCTGAAAAAAAGATTTGAGATTTCTGTGGTTTATGCCCATTACTTAGGTTCAATACAATTCGGAAGTATGATATTATAAATACTTTCTTTCTCCTTTTTGAAGCATCTGTCATTTGGATCTATATCGAAATGGTTGTGTCTGTCAAGAACAAGTGTTTGTTTTCGTTCATCGAGTCCTCACTTGACGAACGATGTATTCTGTGTATGAATTATGAAAGCATCGGAAGTATCCTAGAGGCCATGAGAACTACCTACGTTATTCTTTCGATAACTATTAATTTAGACATAGGTTTGTTTTCTCACAAGAGATATCAAATTTCATAAAGTCGAACCCAAGACATTCCTCTAGATTGGAGGGTTGTTCATCACAAGCAAGTGTTTCCTCTAAAATTCGTACTTCAATTGTGAATGGTGTTGGTGTTGCTAGTTTCTTTTTTCCGTATGTTTTCTCACAAGTGTCATCATGGTTTTGAGAGTGGTTCAAGAGGCAAGAAGACAAGAATCTCACCATCGAGTATTGAACTCCATTCCTCGTATCAGAAAGAAACTCATGATATCACTGAACCAAGTCGGGTTTCTTGATATCTGACTTCATGGAATTTGATTGAATCAAAACGGTTTGAATGATCAAATGATTTCCATTTCTTAGTTTTCCTCTGAATATAGAGTTTGTGAATTTATCTAGTAAGGTACTTAATTGCAGATGCAACTATGTTAAGATATTCCAATAATATGATTCTCTTAGTAACTTTTTTCTCT
>BEHA01002874.1:358671-392919 GCA_002897215.1 Eschscholzia californica subsp. californica | reverse complement strand
GAAAATGCGAAAACCATTTATTTTTTCACAAGACAAATCGAAAAATGTTGTAGCCAAAATGTTTGTGTTTGTTTGTCTATGTAAAATGCAAAAGAAAAAATGCGAAATATTTTGGCAAAACAATGTCTAAACAAAAACGAATTTGTTCAAAAATTTACAAATTGTTGAGACAAACTAAGATTTGTTCAGAAATTTACAAAATTGTCGAGAGCAAACCAAGAATTGTTCAGAAATGTTCAGAAATGTTCAGAACGCTGATTTGGGCGGAAATTTTCATTTTGGAGGGTAAAATTGTATTTTTTGCCTGATTCTCTTTAACTTCCCCATTTTGGGCCTTATAATTACCGGCCCAATTCAAAATTAGTTAAGGGTATTGGTTAAGAAATAAAGAAAACAAAAGAGTAAAATAGTCTACAAAGTGACTCAATTCCCACTTTGTTATAAGATATTGATTAATGAAATTCTCATTGTGTCCTTTCAGGTAAAGTGTCTCAATTTCTTACCTGCTTATCATTTCCCCATTAAAATTCAAATCTATTCATTAACTTCGCCAAACCAATCAGACCCCCCGAGAATGATTATACAATGGTGATAGGGAGATTCCAAGTTGGTGCACCTTAATGTTATCCACCGTCCATCTCCATGAAATTTGTGCTTAGATCACTTGATTTCAAACTTCATATCCTTGTTTGACTCAAGGGTAGTTAGCATTTTGTAGTTGACTAACGTTGACTGTTATTTTATTTGTAATAATAGTACTAAGATTGGTCACACACTTTGGCATGTGGGTATTAAATTTGTTTGTCAGATATGTATATGGTGTCCCTACGGTGTAATCAATATTTGATACGTCCTGCTTTTATTGTAGCAGACGGGATAGGTTGCGTGATGCTGCCGGCCCCACAAATTACTCCTGTGCACCCGTAAAAGAATAGGAAAACTATACATAGATTTTTCTGTCTGTATATCTAAACAGACTGACATTATGCTATTTTAACCATCTATTTTCACCATTGTGGGCAGGTCGTGAAACAAAATAAAGAAGTTCGATTAAATTTTTCTATAAGCATTTCATTCATGTAATGATAGATCATTCCGATTTTTAAGTCTTCGGCTGGTCAGTTATCTTTGTGCGGTCATGAAACAAAATAGAGAAATTCTTTCACTCTCAAGCCATCCAGCGCAATAGGACGAATAAAATTATAGCTATTAAAGATACTGACGGAGAGTGGCATGAAGGTTTAGAGGACATCAATCATACACATATATGTCTCATCCCTAAAACCACAACCCCTCAAACTCCAGCTGACTACAGACCCATTAGCCTCCTAAACACCACCTACAAGGTTATAACAAAAATTTTGGCTAATAGATTCAAATCCTCGCTTCAAAATATCATCTCCCCTTTTCAAGCTGCATTTATTCCGGGCAGACAAATCTCAGACAATATTATCATGGGTCAGGAAATAATTCATTCTCTCAAGACAATGAAAGGTGCGACGGGCTACTTTGGACTAAAGCTGGACATGTCCAAAGGTTTTGACAGGATTGAATGGAATTTCCTGACGGACATATTGGCGAAGCTGGGGTATTCTGATCATTGGATCAAAATGATTGCCCAATGCGTGACTACTTCCTCAATGGCAGTTTTAGTCAATGGGCGTCCGGGACCTACTTTCTTTCCTTCTAGAGGTGTCAGACAAGGAGACCCCCTCTCCCCATTTCTTTTTACACTCGCTATGGAGGGTCTTAGTCGCCTTCTTAAAGAGGAGCAAGATAGAGATAACTTCAAGGGTTTCACTACTAAGAATCCTAATCTCACTATCTCTCATCTCCTCTTTGCA
Organism: Eschscholzia californica subsp. californica; assembly: GCA_002897215.1. Taxonomy (NCBI): domain Eukaryota; kingdom Viridiplantae; phylum Streptophyta; class Magnoliopsida; order Ranunculales; family Papaveraceae; genus Eschscholzia; species Eschscholzia californica. The sequence continues at coordinate 391,075 of BEHA01002874.1, read as the reverse complement.
GATGATTGTATTATTTTTGGTCGCAACTCTCTGGATAATATCCACACCCTCAAAACTATTCTTAATGTCTTTTGTAATGCGAGTGGTCAGATGATCAACTACGCAAAATCTAATATTTTCTACTCTAAAAATTCCCACCCAAAATTCAAACGGCTAATCATGCGTTCCCTCAAAGTCAAATATGCTTCCACATCAGATAAATATCTAGGGGCACAATTATTTATTGGCGCTAATAAGAAGAAGATCTTCAATGATATTCTCCACAAAACAAAAATGAAATTAGATAAATGGAATCACAGCTTCCTCTCTCAAGTTGGTCGCACTATAGTCATCTCGACAGTAGCAGCGGCTGTACCCCGATACCAAATGCAATGCTTTGCCCTAACCAAGGGCACATGCAAGAGCATTTCGACTTTGCAAAAGTCGTTCTGGTGGGGTAAGTCCAAAGGCATATGCACCAAATCTTGGTCTTCCATATGCCTTCCTAAATTCCTTGGTGGCTTTGGAATTCATTCCCCAGAGCTGGATAATCATGCTATGTTAAGCAAATTAGCCTGGAGAATTAAATCGGAGCCGGATTCTATCTGGGTGAAGCTCTTGAAAGCCAAATACTTCAATAACACCGATAAACCTGGCCCGACTAAATCCCATCACTCCTGGATTTGGAAGAATATCACTAAACACCTTAATACCATAGAAAATTATACCATGTGGGAGGTTCATAACGGAAAAAGTATAGATATTTGGACCGATAATTGGATTCCCACTCTTCCTACTATTCCTAATAACCAGAATTCTAGATTAACAAAAGTTTCTCAGCTTATTGACCAAGGACAATGGAACGAGAACCTTCTTAATAATGAGTTTGATACTGCTACGAAGAATCTTATTTTAACGATCCCGATATCGATCGATAGTGAAGATCTGAGAAAATGGACTCTAACTAAAACAGGTCAATTTAGCGTCAAATCTATGTAACAACACCTGTGCATTAGAATGAATTTTCCCCAACCCCAGTCTCCGAATTGGAATTTTATTTGGTCCATACCGGTTGTTCCTAGAGTTACTGTTTCTATGGAAAATTTGTATTAAAGCCCTCCCTGTCAAGGAGAGGATAGGAAAATATATTGATAATAACCGCACCTGCCCAAACTGTAATGAGATTGAATCCATAGAGCACGCCATACTACATTGCCCCCTAGCAAAAAACATCTGGCTCTACTTTAATATCATATCTGAAAATATAATATCTGTCAAAGACTGGATACTCTCGTGGGAAAGTATTTCCCAAACGGTTTACACGGCCAATAACATTCATTTCTCTACGATTATGTGGAACATATGGATGACGAGATGCGACCATTGCTTTCAACATAAATCAATACGCTAGACAAAATTATCTCTATCATTACGACTTTTCCACAAAATCATATTACGAACCACACTAAAATAAAAAAAGAACGAGGAAAATGGAATCCCCCTGAAACGTCCTTCTTGAAAATCAATGTGGACGCATCTTTTATAGACACACACAGTATTATAGGTATAAGTTTAATCATACATGACAGCGACTCTAAATTAGTCGAAGCTGTCTCATACATCTCAAGAAGCAGAAACCCGGAGGAAGGTGAAGCTATTGCAATTCTCAAAGGAATACAATGGGCAGAATCTCATGAATATAAAAGAATCATTATCGAAAGCGACAACATAAATATCATAAAATATCTCTAGAATGAAAAGAATAGCATTCAATGGCAATCCCAAATACATATTAACAGCATACTAGAAATAAAAAGGAGGTTGGAAATTGTAAAATTCTCATATACGAGCAGGAACTTCAATAAAGCAGCAGACAAGTTGGCTAAATGGGCAAGAAAGAAAAACAGATCGAAGGTTTGGAAACATGTACCTTATTTTCTATGTAAATTATATTGTAATAGAACTCTTATTTCTAGCTAATTAATAGATTACCTTTTCAACAAAAAAAAAAATATAAGAAATTTACAACTTTTTTTTTTTATGAAATAAGTAATTTGTAACTTGTTTTAAAAAGGTTTCAAGTTGCGATGACTTACAAAAATACTGCATAAAATATTGATTTTTTTATCAAATAAAATGCAAATTTGGAGAGAGGCTATTAGCACCTGCCAAAAGTGTTGTTAGCCCCCGCCTTCTGTAGACACTCAGTACGGAATGTTTGCCTACTAAGGAGGTACTCGCCCAACCCCAACCCCCACCATTTTTTTTTGTTTTCCTTTCTTCTTGTTCTTGTTATTCTCTTTCTTCTTCTTCATCTCTTTTCCTTCTTCAAATCGTAGTCAACATTTTTTTATGGAAAAAAAGATCTTGTTTCTAAACCCATCGCCATCAATCTTATTTCAGATTAGTCTGTCTGAAACTATTCGATTTGGTCAGTCCGAATGTTCCAAAACCACTATTAAAAATACTTCTGGGAACCCTAATCACGAACTGGTCTCGGACCAATTTGACAGATTTCAGGTTGATTAGTTCGAAACCATTCGTAGTAGTCAGTCCGAAACCATTCGGAGGGGTCAGTCCGAAATCATTCAGATGGGTCGATCCGTATACAAAATTTTAGCGGGTGCGAACAAGTGTTTGTGGTAAAAAAAGACTCCACCACCGAGAGCTAATAACATTTGAAAGTTTTAACAAAAGAAGAATACAAAGTTTAGATTTTTAACCAAAAAAACTATAACTTGTCTTTTTAACTTAGTGTTGGCTTCTGAATTTGAAAAAATTAAGGTTTAGGGCATCAAAAGTTGAAATAATTTAGTGTTTGGGGTAGGGTGGGAATTATGCGCATGAGCCCGAACACGCCACAGGCACCCGAGTGCAACGAGGACCATAGACGTCCACGACCGTCTCGGGCACAACCCGCCCAACCCACCAATTTTTGGTGGACGGACATGAGTTAAAACCTCTATCCGCACGCCACCCATGCCCGCACCCACTTAGCATCACTCAATGATAAACAATCATATTAAATCACACTTTTCGGTTGATGAAGCCCAAAAATTCATGTTGCTAAGCCTAGTTGAGATGATAAACTATATGTTTAAGGGCAATCACACAGACCCAATGCATTGCTTTGCAATCGCCCAAGAGAATTCCTAGTGGGTTAGTGAAGTAGTGCTTGACTTTAAGGTAGCAAGGAGTGGGATTAGTTTTTATCATCACAGTCTCATGAGAATTCTTCATTAGTTTTCAACGTAAGATTAAATTCCTAAAAAAAACAATACAAATAACTTATAGTTTTAGTCCCACATTGCTTCTTAAAATTAGGGAAGGTGTTAGGAGACTTCATAAATGGAAAGGAATAAGTGAATTTTTTCAAGTCACGGGCTTACTCGCTACCCGCCGGCCCATACCGAACTTACAGATCCTCTTAATGGGATTGGGCGGGCAATGGACAAGGTAAATTTCAAAATTGCCCGCTCAATTAACCCGCTTACCCTAATGGTGTCCCACCCGATGCTTCAAGTGTACGTGGGTGTCCATAGCCTCCCGTTTCCCACCCCTATTCGGGGGCATCACACGATTTTTGAATAACGAAATAGTTAACTAACGTTAAGAATTGTTGGACGTTGTTACTTTTTAGATTGTAAAGTTAGTCAAACTTAGTACATTCCCCAAACTCTAAAAAAAAAAACATTTTCATGCCCAAACTCATATTTCGTTACTTATACTTGTCATACTCGCAAAGTAACTCTATTTAAAAGTATTTTTCTATAATGCTATACATAGACCATACAACCTAAGTTTGGACACATAGACCATACAACATTTTCATGCCCAAACTCATATTTCGTTACTCAAAACCAAACACTAATGAATTTACTTTTGACGAAAACTCTACTAATTGATCAATATAGTTGACCATAGACCATACAACCTAAGTTTGGACACTCTCCAAACACCTATGTTGATAGAGAAGATGTGATAAACACGATAATTATCTACGTTCAACTTATAATGAAAGATGTCTAAAGTCTAACAACATGAAAGATGTTTAAAATCCAACAAACTTATTATTACATTATTTATACCTTTAATAACCTAAATTCAATAACCATAAAATCATTCCTTTGCGAACCGAATTTGAGACCTTCAAATTTTTTTAAATTTACGCAACACAATCAACCACTTCGCAACCAAGTGTTGACTACCATCAATGGATATTCGCTACAAATTTATGTCAACACATTTTATGGATATTCGCTACCATAAAATCATTCCTCGGGTGCCCTTTCTTGAGGTCGCTCTAATCTCCCCACATCCCACGTATACTTTCTATCTTCTCCCCAGTATAGCACCCGTCTGTCTCTCCTGTTCAAAATCTATCCCTCTCCAGGAATGTCGTCAACGGTGAAGCTACCGGTAATCGACGCCACACCAACCACTTTCGAAGATTTTGGTCAGGTCATCGACGCCTCCTCCGACGGTGCTGAGTTTGGTCCTCTAGATGCTCAATTAGATCTTACTCAAGGAATTCCGAGGTAGTATTTACACTCTTCTATCTCTTCTTCTCCTTCTCTCTTAGGGTTTTACTCTATAACTAATAATTAAGACGACCCACTCATCTGGTTTTCACCATTAAATTGAACTGAACGAGCTTCAATCAATATTGTTCTTCTCTTTGCTTTATATCTTGTTAACGCTTCAACTCCTATAGAAAATTGTTCTTTAATTGAAGGGTTTCTGAGTAAAATGATTGCAATTTTGTGATTGATGAATCAGGTTCTATATTATGCATATATCAGATAGACCATTTCAGTTTTCTAAGATCACTCATCATGCTAGTGTTACTCAATGTCTTGGTTCAATTGGTGGTCATGTTTGGTATCTTGGAGTTGCCAAGGCATCTATTGTTATAAACCCTAATGAGATTGATGATGAAACCATGAAAATGAAAATAGTTAAATCAGATTGTGGGCATTTTTATGTGCCTCCTTCTCCTGAAGATGTGCGTGTTTTTCGTATTTCTGGCTCCAAGTATTTGAAGCTTCATAGAGGGACATGGCATGCTGGTCCTTTATTCAAACCGGATTCGATGGACTTCTACAATCTAGAGCTCAGCAACACTAATGTTAGTATTCCTTAATCTTTTAATAAGTTCTCTTTATGTTTTCTTATAATTTCTCAATATTAATGTGACACTTTTCTCGAACGCCTTTATGACGTTTTTTGAGCCTACGATGTGTCTTTTTGTGGGTTTATGAGAAGTGTTTGTGACTGATGGGCCTATGTCGTGCTGGCCTTACTATGGTACCATGGGCATTCAACTCAAAACTAATTGGAAATAACTAAGGAGGATCTAGACATTATAGACTTGGCCATGAGGTTTCCTTTTGTCAATGTGACACTATCCTCCTCGTGTGTGGCTTTTTTTGAGCCCCTAACATGTCAAATTGTTTGGTGACGAGAAGCTCGCGTGGCCTATGGGTCTATCATGTGTTGGCCTAACTCTAACACCATATACAGTTTGTGGGTATTCAGCTCAAAACAATTGGTGATGAGCGGAGGTAACTCAAATGTTGTAGACTTAGTTATGAGGCTTTAATTAGGCCATGTGGGACTGTTCTTGCATTTTCGCTTCACTTCTGTTTTAGCACTTTTGGTAATAAAATTGGACATTTTATTTTGAATGTTCGATAAGCAAATGTTCATTCTGCAGTAGGGTTTATCATCTGTTAGAGATTAGTTTTGGTTCTCTAAGAAAGCCCAAGTCCCGAACCTTACTCAATTGGACTTCCTTTGGATTTCAGAAAGTATTGACAGTAATCAAGGAGAAAATGTGAAAAATTAGATGCTTAGGAGCCTTTAGAATGGCGAGTTTTTTAGATAAGAATTATGAAGAGTTTCTGCAGCTTTTTGGTTTAAAGTGATCGCACCCTCTTTCTTTTCATTCTAAGAGTACAATGTTCTAGTTTTTTCTTAATTTTTCTGTAAATGAACTGCTTCCTGACGTCGCATGCTCTAAGGGAAATACATCCATAACCATAAGATATGCACCCATTTCAGTTCCCATCATTAATATAGCTAACCTTCCTGACCCAAAAAACTCCTAACCTGGTTTAAGATATTTGCTTGCATATGTGACTCGTGACCAGTAACTAATCATTGGTGTTGTTAAATTCGATAACACATGTTTCAAGATGTATTTCTTGGTACCGAAACACTAGTCCAGGCTAGTCGACGCCGGTTCTCTTTAGAGGGCGAATATGTTCAATTTTCTAGTTTCTACATGGTTTATGCTAATTAGCCAGAGTTCAATCTATCCACTAGAGGAACATGTATAAACTGACCCTTTTCAATAGAAAATTCTGCTTTGCTCCAAAGTATTCCCTGTTAATTGATATATGTCAGTTTGTTGAATTGCAAGTTCATAGTATATACAAATAAAACAGATATGTGTATTTTATACTTAATTGATCTTTGACTATTTATGTTATATGCTTCTATATGTAGGTAGTGGATCACACAACACATGATTTCGACAAAAAAGATGGAGTGATATTTTCATTTGAGGATTAGGTACAGAACTTCCTCTGCAGTTTGTGTTGTTGTAGAAGTCGTTTGTTGATGGTTAGACCTTGATAAACTTCTGATAAAGTTGTACCATAATAAGAATAAAACATCATAAATATTTTTCACTGTTTACAAACAGCTTTCTCTTCTGCCCAACTTCTTTCGCAGAATAATATCCAATTCAATAGTCGAAACCTTACCCAAATTATACTGCGGACGTCACAGGACTGTGATTGTAAAGGTATTTTCATTATGGATTTTGAGGACTTTTTTGACTACGGGTACTTCTTGTTTCCACATAGATCAATTGGTTGTGAACTCGTAAAACACTTGGGATGTATATGTAGCATGTGTTAACTCTTGAGCTAACTTATAGAGTGACAAAGGTCTTAAGACCATTGGACTCATAAAGGCCCGATTCTTCACAACCAAATGATACCGTCGGATATGTTTATCAAAAGAACAATAGACCTACTCTGATCTTAAACAAGAATTAACTGTCTATCTATAGTGAAAATGTTCATTTTATGAGTAGACTTTGATTTGTAACGTCTTCTAGAATTATGTCAAGTTCTATTGTAGGAGAAATTTCCTTCATGGTCGTGATTTACGGAAAGAGATTGTTAGGATTATCTTCGTCAATTGTGGGGAGTAGGAGTGTTCGAATATTATTTGAACCACTCAATCCAAAATTTGGACCAAATGGGTCCAATTGGTTTTTTCAATGTAGGTTATTAATAATTATGCAAAACCGACTAAATTGGTTTGGTTGATGGATTTTATTTTAATACCAAACAAAACCAAGCGGCATAAAAATTATAATATAATATATTGCGCAGTTTATTGGATTCGAATTCATCTTCTAAGGATGTTTACTCCCTTGATCGAAATTGGCTTCGTCTTGGTTGGAAGATCTCTCTCCGAGAAAATGGCGGGAATCGAATTGTACCAGACACTAAATTACTAATATAACCTTATTCTATTTTCTGGAGGGTAATAATTGACTAAGTAGGCCCATTACCTACCCAAGTCAAATAGCAATTCAATCCTTAAAAATCAAAGCCCAAACCTTAGGCCCAAAATACAAAGGAGGTTAATATTGTCATTTCATGAGGATTATACGGGAAGTTTTCCTTACGAAGAGGATTCAAGCAAGGTAGAGAGTCCTTGAACGGATGAACAAGAATTCTAGAGAGAGAAAGATTTCTAGTGAGAGAAAGAGATAAATATGGACGAAGACGATTTAAAGGTATTAGTTCCAGAGCAACAAAGAGAATTAATGGCAGCTCAAGGTATGATGTCTGATCTTGATTTAGCTTTTCGTTTACAGATGGAAGAAGCCATTAACGCTTCAATCGCGCTTCAACCATCCACCTCTTCTTCTACTTCGACATCAAACCCTACTACTTCAACCGAACCTGAACTCACACCTGATGATGATGACGACCTATCTCGTCTCACTATTATCCAAACCCTAGAATTAGAAAAATTTCAGCAAGAAAGAAAGGATCGTGAGCAATGTGAAGCTGAGATGAACAAACTTACTCACGATCTTAACCGTAGTATTCATGATCAGAAATTCGCTCGAGAAATACTTAGCTTTCCTGAGGAAGAATGGTTAGACTATGGAGATGATTTTGAGAAACCGTTTGGTGAAGGTTCTTCATCTTCTTCTTCTAATTCAGTTATTGATGAACCTTTTAGGTTGTATTTTAGGGGTTTGGTTAGTGAAGAAACTGTTAAAGGTTCTAAAGTTACTATTTCAGCTATTGGTGCTGCTATTTGTGATCCTAGGGATAATTTGATTTTGAAAGTTCAAAAACCATTGATTGGTGATTGGAGAAGTCATCGATTTGTTGAAGTTAAGGCTTTGATTGAAGGTCTTCATGCTGCTCTTTCTTTGAATGTTAAGAACATTGTCGTGTTCATCGATTACTTTCCTCTATTTAAACAAGTAAGTTAAGTGAAAACTTGTTCTTGAAGTTATTGCGTTACTCATTCACTTGGTATCATATCTAGGGTTAGGGTTTTTCTTTAGAGCGTATGTTATTAAACTTTACTTAGTCCTAGCTTGTTTTTCCTCATATCTAGGGTTATCTGAGGTCTAAACCCAAATTAGAATTGTGTGTGATTTAGTTGTTTAACATGAGTCCTGAATGGAGTTAGATCTTAAAAACAAGTTTTCACATACCTAATTCGGATTTGGGTTTCAGATTAATAAAAAAAACAAAACAACAGTAATATTTTCTTAAGCTGTATAATCAATATGACGATTTAAAAGAAAATCGATGGAACCTGTTTTGTTTATTGTGTTTTATCCATATCAAAGCTATTAGTAACTCTGATACCAAACAATTAAGCCCTAGGTCCAGGAGGTTTTGGAATTCATGACCGGTCATAGATGCGTTCGCTGAGCCTTTAGTCGTTGATTCCTTGGAATTGAGTCCAAACACAAGGACTGTAGTATACTAGATTGGCTACAAATGTATAGAAACGAGATGGTTAACCGTTAAGAAATACTTTCTCACACAGGTCACAGGGAGATGGAATGTAAAGCAACGAAAGATGGAAATACTAATCAACCAGGTATCTGTTCTTCAGAAGAAGTTCACTAGTTTTCGCCCTGTGTTGCTGGCACGGAATGATGTTAAATTTGCAATTAAGTTGGCAAGGGATGCCATAGATTCTCAAATCACAAGGTCTGCCGAAACTAGCCATGCCAAGAATGTGAAAGAGACCTGCAACATATGCTTAGAAGATACTGAGGTTGCTCAAATGTTTGCTGTTGATGGTTGCTTGCATCGATACTGCTTTTCTTGTATGAAACAGCATGTAGAGGTCAAGTTACTTCACGGAATTGTGCCTGCTTGCCCTCATGAAAAATGTAAAACTCAGCTAATCGTAGATAGCTGTAAAAGATTTTTGACCCCTAAATTTGTCGAGATGATGACTCAGCGTATAAAGGAGGCATCTGTTCCCGTGACAGAAAAAATATATTGCCCATACCCGAAGTGCTCTGCTTTGATGTCAAAGAGTGAGATTAGACCTGGCACTAAGATTTTTGGAATTACATATCAATCTGGAGCTAGAAAATGCATTGAATGCCATGGCCTTTTCTGTATCAATTGCAAGGTTCCATGGCATGGTGGCGTGTCCTGCGTTGAATATAAAAGGTTAAATCCTCGTGGAGAAGAAGCAAAACTGAAGTTTCTTGCTTCAGAGAAACTGTGGCGCCAGTGTGTAAAGTGCAGCCATATGATTGAACTGGCTGAAGGTTGCTACCATATGACTTGCAGGTACTCTTCGGTCTTCTCCCACCTTACCCACGTATATAGTTTCTTTTTAGCTCGAAAAAATTATGGAGAGTATCTATCTCTGCATAATATGTATGTATCGTATAATTAGTTTCAACTATTCTTGGATTGGACCCACTATTGCTGATCCTTGTCTGGAACAAGCAAATTCCTTTTTGAATGATCAAAGATACCGCTCTCAAAAGAAAAATTAAAATAAGAACATGCTCTTTCAATTTACATGTGCCTTTGCATTATGAATGGAAGTTCGGTTTTGCATGTTTGTTTCGAAAAGTTTTATCCTACATTTTAGGTGTGCAGACTGAAGATTATGTAAGAGGTGAACATTTCAATAGTTGGGGATATTATCTTGTATCTCTTTTATTCCTAGGTTACTTTCTGCTCTCGCTTAATTTATACATCAGTTTCAGAAAGCCTATAGAGATCCGAGGGTCGTATACAAATACATTTCTTCTTTATAAACAGTTCTTTAGTTCTTACGCTTTTGTTGATAAGGTCCATTTGGTAAAAAAAATTTACTTGGGTTTGCAGGTGTGGATATGAGTTTTGCTATACTTGTGGAGCGGAATGGAAGAACAAGAAGGCAACTTGTACTTGTCCACTATGGGACGAGGAGAATATATTGCATGATGATTTCGACTCTGATTCAGATTACGAAGAAGATGAATATAATAGTGAGGACGAATATAATATTGAGGACGACGATGATGACTGGGAATTTTGAGCAGGAAAAGGGACATTTTTTTTAGATTCACATGGTTAGCTGGTTTTGTATCTTTACCTGTCTATTTATCTTTTCGGAACTCAACTTAGGTTGTTTTTGGTATAGACATTATAGTTTCAGACATTATAGTTTCTTTCGTTTAAATGCCCATGGTTGAACTAATACTGAAACATGACTCAATTAAACCATCTGAAAGGGCAGAAAGTCTCATTTGTGTTTCATGGAAGTATGTCCGAACTGTTTTAACCTAATTCTTTGCCTTTGCCCTTTGACCACACACTTTCCTGAGAAGCGTTGATCTCATTGCCTTCATCCGACCTTCCTGCTTCTTTAAATCTTTCCTACACATGTTTCAGGTGATGTGAAAATATCGTACTTTAAAATCGTTTTGGTATCTAAAATGTTTCGCCCAATTCTAATATTAATACCAATTTGCTTGCATCAAGAATGCAAAAATATACAAAACAGAAAGAAGTCAGTGGCCTATCTTAGTTTTTTGTTGTTGCAAGAGTGTACAACCTACATGATGCAAGGCCAAATAATTTATGATTGAAAATTATTGCTTATTTAATCGAACAAACCATTCAAAGAGATTAAAAAAATGTGCAACCAACCGACATCGTAAAAATGGGCTTAAGATTGTAACTCAAACACTTCAGCTAACCGCTTGGTCTGTCCTTCGAAATACAAGTTTTGGAAACTATTAAATTGAAATAAAAGCTACTTGGATTTTGAAGAAATAAAGAGTGCACAAAGCAAGAACTTCATTGTTTCATTTAAAAGTTCCTCAGGATCATAGCAAAATAGTATAATAAGTGCATTTACTCTGTTAGCACTTATTTCCATTGACAAGTTGTGACCTAACTAAACTTCAACACGCATCTGACATGGTACTTTGGGTAAACAGTCGGACAAAAAACAAGCCTGTCCGCCCAGCATCTAAATTTTGACCATGTAGGTTTCAGTTTCTCGGGCTCTCCTTGCAATCTCCGTATTCCTCGAGAGTCTTGGTTATCTTCTCACCTTTGTTAAAAGTGTTACCTTTCGTATTCTGCTTCTTATAATGGTTTATCGGCTCCTGAAACGTTGAAAATTTAATCAATGCACAATAATGCTTTTACAGAACAAGTTTCAAGCAGAAATCAGCCAGGTTATGAGTCCAAACCTATTCTACAAAGTAATAACCACAACTAAGGAGCCGTCAAAAGTAATTATAAAACCCATATATTAAGAAGAACCCCATTTATGGAATAAACTGTGAGAAATTAAACGCTTCAGATCAAAGCTCAGGCGAGTCATGAGTAAGGGGATTACCGGCAGGAGTGACTGTCCGTATCAAAATCAGGAGCTAACATTTCTGGAAGTGAGTTTATCCCCGTGCAATGTAATCTTCCAAGAATCAGTTTGAAATATGAACACAGAAGGCTTTTTAGGTACGACTGGGAATCACAAAAAATAGCAAGTTAATATGAAGCCTTCTAGATAAGAATCATTTCACGTTTTGAAATTATAACAAAAGAAATATAAAATAATTTAAACAATCAATAACAGTTTATGCCGTAAGAGATATTGCATTAATATATTTATTCATGTAGGAGAATATGAACAAGATTATGTAATAGTGTATAAAAGATGATACTCATAACAAACTAAGGTGATATTTTTTCAGCAAGATTAGCCAATGGGTATGAACGAACCTCGAAATTTATTGTCTTGCGTAATAATCCCGAACGTTTCTGCGGTTTCTCGAACCATTATACCACTCACTCCAGTATACGAAGTTACTTTACATTCGGCAACTGCAAGAAGTAAGTGGAAAAGAGTCTCTGTTAATCACTTTATACCCAAAATGAGTTAGCAAACTATCCATACTAATCTGAAGTGAAAAACTTGTAATTCAGACCCCGATTATACGTGTGAGCTGCCTATACTAATCTGAAGTGTCAAACGAGTCCGACACCTCTTTGATGGGTAATATCCTAAATATAATATTAACAAGCTAAATCATCTATTCTTAGCAGAAACTGATCAACTATCACGAACATACAATGAGAAGTTCTCCAAGATAAGCGAACATTTGATTAGTATAGAACCAGGCAACAGATTGAGTGGTGGGAATTGGGAGTCCAAGCAACTAGAGGTCTGAGATAATTGAGTGTGGAGCAACATGACAGCCACCTCTTGGCTCCATTATATGTACCAAACAAATATCACAATGACAATTAGAAATAAAAAAAGAGTTTATTTCTCGTGTCACCTAGAAGAATGGCACCATGTAAGTCTGCAGTCAAAAGACATTGAGATAATTGACTTTTCCTGCAATATCGGATAAAAGTAAGCATTGACTTGGTTCAAAAGATGATATAAAGTAAATTTCTGGCAAGAGAAGGGATGGAAGAGAAGGACAAAAAACAGGTATCTCACCCAACATTCTTAAGAAGTTGTGTTACATAGTCTTTCCAAATTTCATGCATTGGTTTGAAGTAATCGAACCTGCAGCAAAATCTTACAGTGTCAGCTTTCAAAATGAGCATGGTGCTTCTCCCACGTCCTTAAAATTTTCTTTCACTTATAAATTAGTCGCGCCTTTGATATAAATCAGTTATAGGCTTGATACCACAAAGCCCAAAAGAGAGGGGAAGCACAGAACATTACAAAAATCATATACTTATTGCAAGAGAACTGTTGAAAGAAAAAAGACAGTGTACAAACACATTTTCTGTAATAATGGTAGAAAGGAATTGTACTTGTGAAATTCTTGAGGCAATTCAAATGAACCACACTTCTTATGTTGTTTCATGGACATGTGTTTTTTTGAGCGTTTTGAGTTACTCTGCAAGACCTTATTACGAGCACCAAGGGATGCACTACGTCCTTGTATTACATTATCGAGAAGGATCCAATTGTCAATTTTCATACTTCTAGATCCTTGCATGTATCTATGTGCCGAGTCGCCATTTTGGAGAAGTTCATGGAGAATCTTATCTACGGTGCTTCTCCTTCTCCCTGTAGGCTGCATCATTTGATATTGAATGAAGAGGCTAAAAACATATCTACCTATTGTTCAAGAATCTAGGGGTATAAAACTAAAGTCGTTCGAGAAAATAGATACCTCAGCATCAGTAGTCAGCAGATTGTCATGCACGGGATGACTGATTTTAGAGTATGCAAGACCATCATCTTCAACACCTGCATAGACACACATAAAGTAGATGCCAATTTGTCCATTCATTCAAGTAATCAATGAAGAAGCACTACACTAAATATATGCTTAAAGAGAACCAAAAGGTCAATATGTATAGGCTTTGTCCAAGTACTTACCTGAACTTCCCGGAGTTCCTCGTGATGATGGAGCATACCCCGAGAACGCAAAATGACCTGCAAATTCCCAAAAGTCAAATAAAAATTGTTTCAATTAGGAAAAGCCAAACAATAGCTCTTCCCTATCAATTTCCCGAACTAACTCGCATCTAGTATTTTCTCCTTTTGTAACCTAGATAACTACTTTATACTAAAAATCAATAATTGCATCTACAGAAAACAATGTAAAGAATAAGATATGTACCTTTATTGGAGTGTGGAGTCGAGGGTGGTGGTAAGTCAAGCTTTTCTATATCTTCTGCAACAGAAGTAGAAGAAGAAACATTCTTGTTTTGACCTTCTACTTGCATTTGTAAACGAGATTGTTTCCGGATCTTTGGTGGGGTTGGTTGTTGTTGTTGGAGAACTTCAGCTTTAGCAAGAGCAAACCTTCTCTGTAATGCATCTAAAGTACGTTTCTTTTGGTCTGATCCAACTGGGTTAACATTGTCACCCATCGTTCGGTGATTACGCAAACCTCCCCAACTGGCAAAAATACAAGTTTTGAGTCCTTCCGAAACCAATTTTCTATAACTCCACAACCACCCAAAAAAGGGGTGGTTCCAGTTTCTTATGTCTGAATGAAACCTAAATGCATGCCGACGTCTCTACTATGTGATTCAGTAGTGGTAGTATGATGGTTCTGGTATCTAATCAATAAACCCTACAAGGGTTTTACAATAAAACAGAAGGTAGAGCTAGATCTTTTCTAATTCCATCAATTAGGCAGAGAAGCCTAAATCTATCAGTAAACCCTAATACAGTTTATTAATAAAAATGTCAAATTTATGAAAAGTATTGTTATTCATCAAATTTAATCAAAAGTTGAGCAAAAAAAAAGATCTTTACCTGTATTACTTGTTGATTCAACTACTCCTTGAAAGGAGGGTTTAATGATGAAAATTCTTCAAAAACCCTAGTTCAGACCCCACAGCTGTTCTCACTTTCTCTCTCTAAAATCTCTCTCTATCTTTCTCTCGCCGCTTTCTCTTTGTATGCGTTTTCTCCATTACTTCAAGGCTCAAGCTATCCCTGGCTGAAGCCAGGGGTACATTTCTTAAATATTTCAAAGTAGTAGGGGTACTCTAGTATTTTCGTCTGGTTTCCTTTTTCCCGCAAGAACCAGGACCAAAATTTAAAAGTGGGAAAACTAGGGCATTAAAGCTTTCGAAATGAAATTTAGGGCTCTTCTCACTGGTTAACAAACAAGAAATTTGGGGTTTGATATCAACTACCTAGGTAAGTAAGTAACATTTATTCCTTCTTGTTGATTCTTTCTGAAGTTTGTAACACTTCAGTAATTTCAATTTTGATTGTTTAGGGCATTTAGGTTACTGAATTTGATTATTTGGGTGTGTTAATAACTATGATTGTTTGGGTAATTGATTTTAATTACTTCATTGTCCATTAGTTGACTGAATTTGATTGTTTGTGTTACTGATTTAGATTATTTGGTGATTGATTTTGATTGTTTAGGTAAATGATTTTTAATTTTGATTGTTTGGGTAATTGATTTTAATTACTTCAATGTCCATTAGTTGACTGAATTGATTGTTTGTGTTACTGACTTAGATTATTTGGTGTTTGATTTTAATTGTTTAGGTAAATGATTTTTAATTTTGATTGTTTGGGTTAATTTTTGGTCACAACTCTATACCAGTCCTAAACCCTAATATGCCAAAAGATCCTCAAGTACCAAAGCGATGGAGAAAAACTCTATATTCGTTGTTCTTTACATCGACAAGAGAAAACAACAAAAATTAATTAGAAACATCACCTTGTACATATAACATTGACACTTCAATTGGTGATGGACAACCTAGTTTAAATGCTTCAAATTGCCTTTACATGTTAATTCTTGTGAGTATATATTTATCACTAGTGATGTATAGATTCAAATCCTGGCTCCGTCTTGTAGATAATTATCTTCTGAGTTATTTGTTCTTTTAGGGTTTCTAAGAAGTGGGAAGGGAAGCAAAGATGTATGGAAGAAGTGCATCAAAGTTAGTTAAAGAAATTGCTTCTAATGAAGATGACCAACTCTCTGCTTTCAATGTAAGCCTTCCTCCTCCATGCGTTAGTAATTGTTCTACATTTTCCAATACATTATATGTGAGTAGGAATTTTATACTAATGTTCAAAGTCCACAAATTTTAAATTACATAGCTTGCAGTTATTAAATGCTGAAAAAACACCATTTTCATTAATTTTCAAAAAAAAAGACTGATTGAGTTGAAATGAGGACAGAGAATGGATTTTATAGGAAAGCAAAAGAAGGGTTTAGGGATAGCTCAATATATAAACTCGCCAAGCTTAAGAGTTTTTCCCATCCCTGCTTCACCTTAGTTGTGAATCCTATATCACTTGAGAGAGCGTCCCGAGGCTGGGTTATAAGGCCGTGCTCAAGCTTAGAAAGTGTCTATGCCTTTTTTTGCATATAAGTATCGAGGCCTTTAAGGGTGGGCTCATGAAGTTTTTTATTTTGCCATGAAAAAAACCCGGCAGCCGTGATCTTAGGCCTGGGTATCAAAAGCGGGGACCATATCGTAATTGCTAAGGCTTGGCCGACAGATTAGTTTTTGCTTGAATGAAAAAGATCACAAGAAATAGCAATTTTTCTTAGTCTGAGTGGGATATCATTTCTCTTGATCCAACTGCGATGTTCAAGTGAGGATTATTGACTTATTGGAGACTAGTGAGGAGAAGTCGTACTTCAATAACATTGTTTAGTAGAGTATAGTTAGTTTGTTTGATTTTCATACATGTAGTCTTTGCTTTGTTTTCTAGAGTATCTCATGATTGTTGCTCTATATTATGGAAACCTCAATATCTCCATAGTTCTTTACTTATTTGTCCTTTTGTTAATTTACTGACCAAATAAAAGTGTGGTTACATAGTTTGGACACTATCTTGCTTCCTAAAATATTTCAATTTATTGAACTCCTGATAATCTAGCAATTGTCTTTGTGGCCATGTAGACTGATACATTCGATCAAGTAATTAAAGAATGCAATGATCATCACCTCGAGCTTCAGAACATGACGAGGTACATATTGTTGTCCTATCTGCACATGACGACTCTTGACTAAATGTTGACAATATTATTGCATGTATACTGTATACATAAGTAAAGAAACCCTTTCCCTCTCTAGTGGTGTTATGTGAAAGTTTTTACTCTTGTTGTTTGGTTAGGATTGGCAAGTTTCTCAATTAGTTGTCTTTTATGTGGTTGATCGGTGCGATAGAATTAAGGCATTATTTCCAAAGACTTTAAGACATGACTCCTAGTCCTGGATGCATCGCAGTTCCAGAACACTTGTATGTGGTTAAAATGCATGACAATGGTTTCAAAAAAACTTAGTCCTAATTCTTCACTGCCTATTAAGCAGGCAAAGGCATTATTGCATGAAAAGTTATTCATATTCTTAGTGATCCCACAAAACCCGAATTAATTATTCTTCTCTTATATCATTTTATGGATGTCAATGATATGGACTTATCATCTTCATAATTGAAATACTTGAGAAGGATTGCTTTTTGATCTGTCATCTCCTGTTAGCTTCACTTGTGAATAGTGCACGCTTTATGCCCAAACAATTACATGAGTTAGGAGGTTGCATTCGATTTTGCATGTATTTTTTCAAGTTCTATCTGTTCTTGATGCTTATTTGTAACAGGAAAATCCACGAAGAAGGATTAGACATACAAACAACAAGAAATGCTGATTATTTTGGTGCAGTCATCCACCACCTCGCTTTAATTCGGAATAAGCGTTGCCTAATGGCTTATGTGTAATCCTCTTAAACTTATTTATACCATGTTTCCAAGTGAATGTGTACTTCTTCAGTTGGAGTGCTCGAGATTTGCTACATATACTTTTATTCTCCAAGTCCTGATTTTTGATTTAATAATGCAACAGGTATAATCGGGCGGAGGTTATCCAGGGTTTAAGATGGAAGGTGGGTAATAAACTTCCTCAAGAAATACAAGAAAAGCTTACAAACTCTGAGAAAGAGTATTTCAAGAGCCATTCTGAAGCTCTGGAGTCTTACATATCAGAGTTGGACCTTGATTTGGCTGTGGATATGGTTCCTCCAAAGGATCCTTGCATTAAAGTCAGAGTCCTCCAAGATATCGGTCATGTGGAGTTTGGGTATCAGTCAACAAACCTTGCTCGACACTCAATTCACTTCCTTAACAGAACGGATGCTGAGAAATTCATCTCTCTGGTCAGTGACCGCATTCACTTAGCCTTTTGAGTCAAAATCTTCGTTAATAAATTTGGTATGTCATCTTTCTTCTAATGTTTCATGCTCTTTTTATGATCAGGGGTTGATGGAAGAACTGTCAGGATGAAGCGAACTATAACCTACCTTTCATAGAACGAGTCCCTGGGCTGGCAGGAATTGGTTTCACTGGTTAGATTAGTGTTAGCCGCTTGTCCCGGAATTCGCAAGTGCTCATTGTTTTTTTATCCTTCTTCGAACTCTTATTCTTTGTCAATTTACAAGTAGTTGGTAAATTAACATTTAACAAAGCAAGTAGTTAAAATTGCATCTGTATCTGTAAAAATTGTATGAATAATGACAACTGTTTTTCTATTTCTCTGAAGAGTGTTTACATTGAATTGATTTGTGGTAGTATGTCTACAAAAAGATTTGGATTCCACTGGATGATGAATTCCTCTTTAAGGAGTGCTCTGTTTCTCTTATCAATCGGGGAAGACACTAAGGAAAGTGTACAAGATTATTTGTTAAAATCCTGGTTTGGACTGCTTCCTTGATTAAGATCCCAACTATGGATCTGACTCGACGAGGAGTGGCGTGGGTGGAACGGTGCCCCATATGCAAGAACAACATAGAAAGTAGTTTGCATCTCTTTCTATATTATCAGGTGGTTGTTGGCGCTTGGGCTTTCTTTCTCAATTTATTTGAAGTTTGTTGAGTCCATAAGGACCTGTTGTTGCAGTGGGGGAAATTCAAATCCCCGAGTACGTGCCCTGCCATTTGGAAAGTTTCTCGCGTCATTTTTTGGAGTGTTTGGATAACTCGGAATGAAGCAATTTTAAGAAAAGATTGGTCTCACTCGACTCCATTTTACACTTGATCCGAAGGACTTTGTTTCTCTGGTCGAGGGGGAAGGAGTGGGTAAAACTCCCGAGTCTTGTGGAGTTGACGGCGTCTTGAGAAGCTTTTGACGTGACATTGTAATTTTCATGATGGGAGAGGCAAAATTAGAATGAGTTTGAGTTGTTGGTTCAAAACCTTATGTGACAACTGACAAGTGACAATCAGACTCAGGGAAGTTTCGTATGGGCCGACATGAGTGTTTCTTTACTGTCACATTGTCTTATTCTAACGTAACACGTTTAGTTGAGTTGGTAGACCTTAAAACGTATAGTATTAAACTGAAAAATCTATTGCACACAATTTGAATCTACAAATAGACTTCAAATAATACAACTCGAAAATAAAAACTCAAAGTAAGAATTTTGATTCAATGATGTTGAATTTTGTACAAGCAATAATTATCACAACAGAGATTTCCTAACAATAATATACAAAGCTATATGCGTAGGTGCATCGGAAAAAATGAAAAAGAAAGGGAGATCTAAAAAACGTCTTTATGATCAATCACCAACGTCAATGGAGGGCTAACCTACATATTAAGCTTACAACGGAATTTGGATAGAAACAGCAGGGAGATATGGTGGCCCCTATTTACTACATTTGATATCTGTATCGGTGCTAGCAGGGCAAATGGGAGCGAACTTACAGGACTTGCATTTCCAGCGCTCCTCCTGTGGAACATAAACAGCTTCTCTTTCTCCCAACCAGAACCCTAGACGGTATTTTACTTTGCTCATCAGCCAAATGGGATCATATGTGAACTGTTCTTCACCTACCAGTGAATTATCTCCTTGAAACTCATATCTGTATCAAACCACACATCTCAGTTTATATGAACATATTATCATGTAAAATTTTAATCTGGATTTTTGGATCAGAGTTGGGTGTCAAAGCTTCGTCACGGGCGTCACGTTCGAATTGTAAGCATTGAAACAATTTCAGGGAAAGCAATGGCTAAAATTCTGTTTACCTCAAAAGTAGCTGATCGTGAGCAGGGAGAAGCATAGAACATGTATTTTTGAAAAATCTCATTATATCCTCAAGGGTCTGCAAATGCAAAATAACAGATGCAAACTAGTCAGCTTCCAGTTTTTGGTAATCAATCATCACACCATATGCCGGCTATAATACAATCATGCAACTGAATAAATACAAATGTTGTTGAAGGATCATACTACAAGATTTACTTAGGTTAGCAGTAAACCCAAGCGTTAACTTCATTGCCGTTATATTAGGCAATAATAACTATTTAAGAATGGGTTTATTGAGAACTGCGAATACCAGATTCATCATAATCTTTCTGATACGTTCTATCAATATATATTCACGGCAATTGGGACATATCTAAGAGTAACGGGTAATCTTTGTTACCTTCGCAGGAAAACCTGAACTAGCAGTGAGTTGTTGGATTTCTTCGGATAAAATATAGTGAGGATTCAACCCAAATGACATGAAGAAGCGGCTTGGATGAAAGTTATCTGTAACTAGATTGTCCCATAAATACTTATAGCACATTAACTGAAGCCTGCAAAAGCGAAAAATTGATATCATAATCCATAAAAGATCCTGTAATTATTGCAATGGGGATTAAAAGCATCGGATCGATCAACTTATCAAAGGCATATATTTACCACCTAATCCTAGAAAGAGATCCATACCTTCCATTTCTCTTTTGCGGTTCAAGAGGAAGTGTAGCTTGAGTACGAGTTTTTGTCTCAACTAATAAAGGGTTGCGGGGAATATCATTTACAGGCATTTGAATTTCATCGATTATTCCAACCATCCATACCCCTTCTACGAAACCTATTCTGAAATTGAAAAGAGGAATTTAGAAAGAATACCATCTACAACAGAATGACCCAGCAAGGTCCAAATAAATATAACATGTCAATTTGAAACCATCAAACAATTATAAGTTCCACAAGATTATCCTCCCGCCCAAAATGTGTTATCTGACTGTTTCTGTTGTTCTTGATTTCTTAATCAGTTTTTACAGTTATTATCGGTTTTTCCTGGTACTTTCCAGGTCATTTTCAGTATCTTTTCTAACCATTTGCCATAATCTAATTTATGTGATGAAACGAAAGAACCGAGTCTTCATTCAGAGAGACCCATCCAAAACAACAAATTTAGAGATGACAAAGAATGGTTTCAGTTGATACAGTAGATCCAAAGAAAATCGGGTAATTTTAGGTTTTCGAATTTAAAATGAGAATTCACACCTACATGGCCTTTGAACTAGCGAACGTACCATTATGTAGAATTTAACTAGGCTCAAGACTCAAAACTGATTTTAAACTCATATATTTAGGTCCATGAAAACCTTTAGAAGAATCCTGAACTAACTATCCAGAAATTCAGGGCCACTCAACTGGAATAAACAACTTACAAGGGCAGCTCACGGGTTAATCCTTCTAGTAATAGTTGATGTACACCAGCAATAAAATTCATAAACTTCAGAGCCCAACCATCTTCCGGTGCCTCAATATGTACTTTTACCTTCGTTAGAACCTGACTCCAGTATTATAAAATTAACAATTACATCACATTGTAAGAAATGATAAAAGAACTAGAAGATAAAAGGGACCATGAGTAGACATTTGGATCACAAAACGAACTTATAGTATGTACGACTCTCGCTCTCTGTTCATTAAATTAATCCTACAAATATTATGCCCAAATCCTTGTTAAAATTCTTGCCCAAACTACACAACAAACACATTCAAACGGATATTTCTTCACGTTTTTATTAACTTATCTTTCTTCACGTTCGAAGTACAAAAAACCGATAGAAATCAATATTTTGATATACTCTCGCTAACAGTCCACCTGGTGCTACATCGTAGGCACACTGGGAGCGTAGATAACTGTAACCATATACATATGAAATGACAGCAATGGAGTACCAATCCTCGGGCTTTATTTGTAAAGTTTCAATTCCTTGGTATTGGAAGCCCAAAGATCTATGAACTAGCCCGTGCTTGACTTGCCAAACAGACAGACGACCCTGCATCTTTTTAATCTCTCCCGGATTTCATTTGTGTAAGTATTTCACATTAATGATAAAATTTTTGAAAATTGACCAGCATTTGTAATTCTGCACAAACGAAAAGCAGCCTGGCTAATTCACTAATTCGTGGGGAGAGAAAAGATCTAAGTACCCTAATCTTCAAAAGCAAGAACTCCAAGAGTTTATTTTGCTCTAATTCATGACAATATTGAGTCTCAGACACAATTGAATAGGAGAACATGGCCACAAAATAGTCGTATAACATAATTAAATAACGAGAACATGACAGCATTTAGACTCTAATCTGATGATTTCTGCAACTCAAAAGCTTACCTCTTCTTCGAGTTTCGTATGGCGAGCTTTACCTGCCTTCATACCTTTAGAGTCTTTTGGTTTCCCTCTTAGGAGAACAAATTCCATTTGCTTTTCACACCACTCCTAAGTTTATAAACAAAATTATGAAGTTGATCAAGTTTGTCTACTATTGAATTGAATTTGAAATGACAAAAGGAACAAATTTCACAACAACTACAAACAACAAACAAAATCAATTTTGCACAAATGAAAAAAATTATGTTGTTTGAAGCAAAATCAATTAATTGATTCATTTAAGAACTTGATTGGATTATGGGAATCTAAGCAGAATTAACAAAAACCCATGTCAAATTATCAACCGGAAATTCTAACCGTAGCCGTGATATCAGTGATAGCAAGACCTCTTCTTTTCCGGAATCTATGTAAGAAAGTTTCGAAAGCTTTGATTTTTTTCTTCTGGGTACCTTTAAAATCACCCAAATCTTCGATATCTTCAGTTTGATCATCAAGGGTTTCAGTTTTAGAACAACTTGTCAATTTCCTCTTAGAATTAAAAGTTATCGAATCGTTTGATTTCTGTTGTCCATGAAACTGAGAGGAAGATAAAGAAGAGGTGGTAGCGGCAAAGGCAGCTTCAATGAGAGACATTTCATCTTCGCTGATGAACTCAATTGGGATCAGAGGAGGAGGAGAAGAAGATTTGGGTGGAATTTCTGTCATCTAGGGTTTCGAAATTCATAGACGAGAACAGCAGTAACTAGATTATGAAACGGTACGGTAGGGAGATGACCGTTGTTTTGCTTTTCTTCTCTTGGAAGCTACATTTACAAAATAAACTGTCGGTAACCCATACCCGACAGTGTATTTGCTAGATTTTTATAAAGTGACAGTTTCTATTGGGGAGAAAATAACATGCTCAAATTCACTAGGGCTAAATTGCTCCACAAAGTGGTGCTAGATTGCCTATAGTGGTGCTCATCGATCCCGTCTGGACGGGCCGTTTTAGGGAGGTTCGGTCGGCTCATACAAAATATGGGTCAGGCAAGCCCGAGTTTTATCCTCGTACTCGGGATGGGCCTCGATTGAGCTCGGCTCGACAAAAACCTGGGTTGCTGCATTGGCTTTCCGCATCCTCATTGGATTACTGCAGTAAATAGCATGTTTGCTCAAACGCGTTTTCATATATTTTTCTTGGTGTTGAATTCAGAAGTGCTTTCTTTGTCCATTATTTGTTACGCTTTCTCTTTGTTTGTTGTTGTTTTCTTTCGACAAGACAACGAATGCGCTTTCTTTCGGCAAGAAAAAAAATCATAAAAGACGCCGCTAACCCTTAAAATGGATCGATGCGCCACAAACACACCTCAAATGAAGAATACCATCTAAAATCCCAACTCGACATGAAAATTTTAGAAATTGAAACTTCATTTATGATTTAGTAGAAAGAAACACAATTTCAAATTTATCACCGTTCACTAAACCAGGGTTTAAGCCCTGAAAAACAAAGAATAAACCATTAACTTACAACATACCCAATTATAAAAAAAAAAAAATCATAAACTGTCAAACCCCAAACCCTCATATCCTTAATACAACATAGTAGTAACTAATAATAAGATTCTGCTTAGATAGATTGAGCAGAAAGAGCCTCCACATTTGAAAACCTAGGTCTCCCTTTCCTTTGTTGTTTTGTTTCTCTCTTTCAATATCTATCTATTTGCTTACTTCTTAGGTCACAGTTTGTTCTGTTTGTGCATCAATGCTCTTGATGGAGCTAGTATCCACCCTCGGTGGGCCAGAATGTCGCCGAGGTCCACTAGAAGCTGGAAAAGAAAGCCGCTTCTTGGCAGAACCTGCTGAGCTCTTCTCTGGAGTCTCTTGTTTTTCGACTGCTACTGGGCTTATTAACCGAAGCTTGGCCCGTGCAGATTTAGTGGGTATCATATAACTTGGGATTGCTGGGGAGCTTGCTAAGCTCTCATCGTCCCTCACGGACGACCCAGCAATGCTATGACGACGTGGCCTTTCTGACTGTATGCTGCTAACCATGCTCCTAGAATCGTCATCTTGAGTATATAGACTTCCTTTTGGACTCGCTGATTTGAACTTCCCAGATGCCATTAATGATGATATCGGCTTGGATTGAGGAGTTGAAGGTGAGAGGCGATTTGGTTTTTGTGATTTTGGTGATGGCCTATTGGCCATGGCTTCACGGCTTACGTATGATTTGCTGATATCTATTACTCCAGTACTACGAGTTCCACTTCTTACTGATGATTGATCATTAAGTTCTTTCTCATTGGTTCTTGACTCCCATGGACGGGCTGCCATCCATCGCTCTAACCAGCTCCAACCCCATTGAGGATTCGCTGGGTCCATGAACATTGGGTTTACAGATCGCGTAGAATTTTTTGACATTTGCTGCAGGTCATGAGAAAATATTATAAAATTATAACTACAATCGTATCAAACTAATGCTGTTACAAATCTCATCCTAAACCTAGATTGTCGTTACTTCGTCAACTCAGTCTTAACGAATCAGGAAGTTGGTTCTCATGAAGTCATGTTGAGCCATAAGATGACTATCTAATTCATCAGCTCTTCGGCTATAATGGTACTTGTAATTTGCAGACAAGAGTGAATAAAATGAGATACCTGATGAGAGAAAGCATAAGCGAGTGCTCTTTCTCTTCTCATGGCGGCATCTTTCTTATGTAGCAAACTTGCTTCAATTTGCTCCTTGGATTGAGCACTGTCATCCCATTCCTCTCCCATCTGTCAAATATATCGGACAGCAAAGACTCATAAGAGAACCAAAAAGGCGGAAAAAGAACATTAATGCGAACACTTCGTAGAGCAGGCCTATCTAGTTTAAACAAACACATGAGCACTACGAGATGCTTAATAACAAGAATTCAATAAGGTAATTAACAGGTTCAAATATTATTTTTTAGTTCTTCCCTAGTATTCTTAGTTTAATAAGTTACCGGCAATCAAGGTATAACAATAAATCTAATGAAAAAAATACAGAAAAGATTGATAGAATAATGGGAAGGGCATACACTTGCTCTCAGGTTCTCAAGCTCCTTGTCATACTTCAACTGGAGTTGCCGCTGGAGAGCTTGGTTCTCATCTGCCATTCTGATTCTCCTAGCCCGGATTTGAGACTGCACTCGTGCCAGAGTCTGCATGCATCTTAAGGTATTTGTGGCTTGGCGTTTGACAGATTGCCCATCTATCAACGTCTTCAACCTAACCAGACCTCTCAAAGCCCGTAAAGCTCTCCTTGCCTGAAAAAAGTGTTCAAATCAATTCATAAAAGTTTTTCTGGCAATATTTGTAAGTACCCTACTCTTTCCCAACCCAACTTACGCTCTCTTGAACAAAAGCAATATGAGACAGCTTATCACGCCCATGATAGAACATCAATTCACATACCCAGATTTGCTAAATATATTGGAAATGCTTTTTCACTCCCTAAGTAAGATTCATGTTAAGTTGGTGGTCATCCAACTCAAAACCAATTGGCAATGAGTGGAAAGGACCCAAACATTATATTCTTGGTTGTTGGAGTGCCTATTCCCAATGTGGGACTATTCTCACAACTCACTGTGAGCCGTAAATTCAGATCATCGAAATCCATTACGAGAAAGTAGGAATTGAATATGCGGCTTACAAGAGTGCCAGATTAATATGTCATTGACATATTAGGAGAAAGTAACTGTCCTCAAATATATCAGTTGGAGGACAGCAGGAGCCACACTCTTTTAAACAGAACCAACTTACAAGCATTTGAAATTGGAAACAAATTCAAGAAACTAAAAACCTTTTCCAAAAGTGGCATTTTTCATTATATATTTCGTAAATCGACGACATTAAATTTTAACTAAATGGGCAATCATATGCCCGACATCTAATGATTCTTATCATCAAAGTCTGTACATATAAAGTTCTAACACGTTGGGTAAGTATTTATGAGAAAAAACACTTTAATGTAAACATGGGTAATACCAGATATCCTCGGAATGCAGTTTGAATCTTGATTGCCGCAACTTCCTCCTCCGATTTACCCGGAAATCGTCTCACGTTCTTGAGCCTAACAACCTCTGCAGCTACCACAGGAGGAGCAACTGGAACCTCGGCAGTAGGAGCAGAACTAGCTACTACAGCTGAGTAATCGTGCTTGTGTTGTTCATTCTCTATTTCTTCTAGTTTCACCTCCTCCTTCGGTAGAGGATAGGGTTGAACACTTTCCACCACTGAAGAAGATGTTTCGTGTTCTTTCTCTTTTCCAAACCCCCATTTCTTCTTAGACTTGCTCTTTCTCTGATCAAGAACAAATATATGATTAGTTAAGAGCTAAAGGCTTTCATTACTAAAAGAGAATGGGATTTTAGTCCTAACCAGAGCTTTCTTCTCGCTTGATTCCGGGCTAAAAGCTTTCTTTAATGCAACAAACCAATTTCCTTTCCTACCCATCTCTTTATCATTCCTCGATTCGATCTTTAACATATATAGAAAAACATAATTACAAACTCAAATCAAATTAAGAGTATTCTATAACAATTCCATAATCAAATAAGGCAATGCTTATGCTTTAATTCATTTATAACCAAAAGAGGATCAAAATTAATGAAATCATACCATCTACAAATTTCATCTCAAGATATGCATTTTTCAAGACTAAACAACATGAAACATAAACAGATCGAACAGGAAACTCCAGTAAAACCAAATTAAGATAAAGAGAAACAATGCAATCACCAACCCACATTGAAAACCCCAAAATCAATGAATCATGAATCAAAATCTTCAAATAATGAAGTACCCAGATTCTGAAATCACAAGATCTTGAGAAAAACAAAATACCCATACTCATTTTTTCAAACATATAATAGACTTTTCATAGATCTGAAAGGAAAAGAAGATAGAAAAGAGCAATACCTGTAAAACTAAATCCCCGGATCTCGGAACTCTATTACCTCTGTCACTCACTCTCTCTCTCTCTCTCTCTAAAAAATCGAAGTTCCAGACTCTCTCTCCCTCTCTCTAAGAAGTTTCACAGTCACTCTTTCTGTAAGACATAAAAATTGGATCTTGGAAATTAACGAGCAAATGGATATGAAGAAGGAACAGCCTGTGTGTTGCAAGTGGACCCACTCGTTGGCTTAAGTGATAATCGATTCTATCAAACAAAAGTACTCACTGTAGTTTTCCGTTAAAAACAGGACTTCTTTTAACTTATCTCAAAATTCTACTTCACCCCTTCGAATAAATATGAATAAGTAATGACTGAAATTGAATAAATGGATATGAAAAAACACCCTCTCCGATTTTTTTTCTTTTTGTCGAAATGCTTCCGATCTGATATACCTACTAGATAAAGTTGCTCGATAAGTGATGGTAACGAGTTTAACTGAGCTTATGAAATACGCAAAGTATGTAATTGGTAAGTGATAGTAATTTAATGAGATTATGAAACACACAAGTTGTGTAATTAATATAAGTCAGGGCCAACATATATGTAGGGTTATTCTTTAAACAAAATACATAATAAGTTGTACTTGTATGTTTATCCACTATCTTTTTTTTTTTGAGAAATCGACTAAGGTCTATGTTAGTCGTTACAAGACATTGATACATCATGAAGATGTGATGAACACGATAACTGCCTAATTTAAACTATAATAAAAGAGGCCTAAAACCCGACAACATGAAAGAAACTTAAAGCCCTGAAAGAGGCCTAAAGCCCGACAAATTTATTATATTATTTATATCATATATTGAACAAATTATATGGGATAAATCTTGATGACAAATTGCTTCCACAGAGACTCGATCCCACGACCTCATGGGCTTAAAAGTGAGTGCCCAACCGCTCCACCAAAAGGTGGTGGACATTTTTGCCCTAAATAAAGATTCAACATTTTGCCATAAATGTGGAGATATTTCTCATTCCACCCCGACTCCTAAATGATCATAAATGTTGAGATGAGCCTCGTCTGAGTAATTCCAAGCATTGACTAAAGTCAAATTTAAATGTTTAGTCTTGTCCTTTTTTTCATTCTTATTTCTGTTTTAGTTCGATAGTTTCTTTCTTCTCATTTCTGATTTCGTTATCGTCTTCTCCTTCTCTCTCTAAAAAGATATCCATTACTAAAGGACCTAAAAACGATTGAAATAAATTTTGGGCCTCCTTTCTCTATTTACAAAAAACTAAACCTTTTTTCATTTTTCTTTGTGAAATTTATAAAATGGACGTTTTGTTTGGACCATTTTTTTATGAGAGAAAGCAAAGACCAAGAACTTATTTTAATTTCGATTTAAAAAATATTGAGGAGTGAGAAAAAAGTAAATGAAAGATAGTAGAGAGAAACTACAAGACTAAAACAGACAAGAAAAAGACGAAGTACTAGAAAGCTTAAATTTGACTTTTTAGTCAATATATAGAAAACACAAAAGGAAGTCATCTCTCACTAATGTTAACTTAGAGGGTCATGTAGAGAGCTAATCGCGCTTTAGGGGGCAATTGCAAAATACCCTAAACAATATAAATAAAGGAATGGGTTGGTCAAACACCTAACCATTAAATTCGGTGGGAACGGTAACCATATCCAAATTAATGTTATCACAGGTGACCGTTACTCCATTTTAAGTATTTTTATTTTTATTGGGATATATATCCTTTCTGGTTTAATGAGGTTTTGGCCCCTAAGTCGTGATTAATTGGTTATTTTGGACTTCATTGTGTCTGTCTATTAGCTTAGGCCCCTAAAGTCCCAATTTTTATTTTTATTTTCTTTAAAAATGTGTTCGTTCTCTTTTATTTTTCGTTTTGTTTTTCATCTTCTAAATAGTAAATCTTTCTAACTATTTATCACTTCTAAACCTTTCTAACTCATTTATCTTTCTAACTAATTTATTAATTCTAGACCTTTCTAACTCAGTTATCTTTCTAACTAATTGATCACTTCTAAACCTTTCTAACTCATTTATCTTTCTAACTAATTTATCTTTTTATCTATTTTTTTTTAATTGTACTTTACCCCCTTTCTTTAAATATGTATTCTCTTTCTTTTCTTTTTCATTTTAATTTTTATCTTCTAACTCATTTATCTTTCTAACTAATTTGTCTCTTATAAGTCTTCCTCTTTCCCCTTTATCTTCAACAACAAGTTGTCGATCGAAGGTGTCTGCTGAGTTAAATATTGATTAACCTTAACTAATTAAGAAGTCAATCAATTGACTTAGGCGGCACGTGGCGGTACCCTAAATGTAGGACGAACAAAACTTCGATATAACCAATAGAGGGATACATTCGAAAAAACACTACCACCCGAGCCCATGAAAAGGAGGTCAACACGAGGCACCTTGAACTATGTCATAACTTAAACACCAGTAGAAGGGCGGCCTCGAGTAAGTTTTACAACCTGAGTCCTGGAATGGGAGATTTGTAGAAGCGAGCTTCAATTTTCCGACGACATAAGAAGGTCACCTGCCGACAACTTTTCTCTGCGACCTTCAATTTTTTTTTTCTTCTTCTTCCCAATCTCTCATCTTTCCCACCTTCTTTCTCTCTCTCTCTCCCCCCTCTTATCTCTCTTCTCTTCCATCCTCTTCTCTCTTCCTCCCTCCCTTATTCTGTCCCCCCTCCAACTTCTATGTTCTAGCGAATAAGTTTTCCTTAGCCGGAAAGTCCTTTGGATTTGAGGAGAACTCTAGATCCAGACCCCCTCTTCATCTGGAATTTCTAGACGAAGAGGTCTCTTCAATCCAGGACGAAGAAGGGTTCTAGATCTGAGATTTCCCCCAAATATAGACGACTTTCCGACTAAGGAAAACTACTTCAAAACAGAGAAGTTAGAGGGAGGAGAGAAGAGGGTAGGGAGGGAGAAAGAGATGGAAGAAAAGAGAAGATGGAGAGAGAAAGAATGTGGGGAAGAAGAAGAAAAAAGTGAAACTCACTGGAAAAACTCGCCTGTGGTAACCTATTCATGCGACCTTCTTACGTTGAAGAAGGTGAGGTAGAAATAGTTAAGGTGAGGTGGATAAAAAGAAAAAAACAAAGTTAAATTACTGAATGCCATGAAAGAAGAATTTGAAGGTTAAAAAAAATTTAGAAGTTAAATAGGAAATTCAGACACTTATGATGATCAAATAAGAAACTCTTTATCGGGGTCAAAATAGTGAATTAGTCACAAATTAGAGACCGAAAAAAAATT
Source organism: Eschscholzia californica subsp. californica (assembly GCA_002897215.1). Classification (NCBI taxonomy): domain Eukaryota; kingdom Viridiplantae; phylum Streptophyta; class Magnoliopsida; order Ranunculales; family Papaveraceae; genus Eschscholzia; species Eschscholzia californica. The sequence goes on along the minus strand of BEHA01002874.1, from coordinate 360,455 downwards.
AACACGTCAAAATATGGTTTATGTTAAAAACAAACGAAATGAGTAAACAAAGTGGTAACCGGTTTTTGGTATAGGAAGAGCACTTTTTAGCAAAGGCAGTGCATTAGATATGGAGAGCACTCTTTTTAGAATAGGGAGGGATAAACATTTTTTTTAAATATCTCAAATTTATACTTTGGTCCCTCCCATCAAACTATTTTGGACCAAAAGAGAGAGAAGAGAGTATCCTCTTGTTCGACTAAAAACCTTCGAGCGAGAAGAGAGAATCCTGTTCGACCTAAAACCTTCGATCAAATCAAAGAGAGAGAAGATAAACATTCTGAAAAGGATAAAAGCCCTAAATTTGTTTGATTCTATCAAAAAGAGAGATATAGAGATAGAAACCTAAACCCTAGATGACTAACACAACACCCATCTCCATAGAGAGCTTGTAATTCTTGTTATTGCTTGATTTCTCCATAGATTTTTAGGGTTTTAACACTAACAAAGTAATTTTGAAGATTTCAAGTATCAATATAGCAATGAAGAATACAAACAAGGATGTAACTCGAAAAATATATAAGTGACATTTACATAAAAGAAATTTCGCTTAGCATAAATAAAAACTCATGAATACCAACTGAAAATTTTAAAAAAATTCGGCCAGAGCGGTTGAAAAAACATACTAATTTTAGTCATCTCAGCCGAAATTTATTACTATTTTCAGCGGGACCAACCGAAATTTGTTATCTTTTTCAATCGACCCAACCGAAATTTGTCATCTTTTTCAGCCGTTATGACCGAAATTTGTTGTCTTTTTCAGCCGACCCTACCGAAATTTGTTGTCTTTTTCAGTCGATCCAACCGAAAATCCTTTACGAGAAAAAGCGGCCTAAAACCCTAAAACGTTTGTTCAACCACAGAGAAAGACAAGAAAATGGTATTTCTTTACCTGAGACATATTTTCTTAATTATAAATGTCTTTGTTTAAGTCGATAACTTCGTTTAAGTTGATGGTTTCGTTTAAGTCGATGTCTACGTTTAAGTCAAACAAATCTTCTTTTTTAATGTAGGTTGCCTCCTTCATTGACGGTGGTTCCTCATCCATGAGATCTTGAGGCATCATTAAAAACTCGAAACTAAGACTATAGTGATAGTAAACTGCAAGTTTATTAATACTAATGGTGATGTCGATAGTAGTGACGATATTAGGATTTTGGTTGTTCATGTGAGAGAAACTATAAGTTAATAAAATATTAGATTTATTATTAATTTTTATCTAAGTCCTTCTATTCTGGCACTATTTATTAAATGATCCTTATAACGCCCTCCTTAAACTAATTTGGTAAAGGAAGAGCAAATACATAAATTGACATTTCCAACGCACTGCCTTTACTAAATAGTGCTCTTCCTATACAAAAAGCCGTGGTAACCATATAGATTTGAAGTAAACAATTTTCATGTAAATCACCCTACCTTCCTACAAGATACCAACAAAGATACACGAATATTACTGTCTTTGGAGAGAAAACAATTTTACAGTTTTTCAAACAATGACACAAACAAATGCAGAGCTAACCTACCAATCATACAAATTGTTATTCTTTCTTATTTTTTTCGATTTGCTTAATCAACAGTGGAAGTTCTTGTAGGTGGGACCTCTTGTTGGTATAGTGGGGCCTTACTTGCTCCTTATACAATAACCACCGGCTAGCTTCTTGTGGTGCATATAATTATTGACCTACCTACACAAAATATACATGTATATATAATATATATTGATTGAAAATTTATTTACCACTTCC
>BEHA01002874.1:320215-332966 GCA_002897215.1 Eschscholzia californica subsp. californica | reverse complement strand
CTCTCCGTAAGTTGTTGTGTTTATGATGGAGAGACACAAGCAATAATATAAGAGGGGTTAGGGACCTTCAGTTATTGTAACTACTCCCACTTCTTTTCTATCGAAGAAGGGGTTAGTGAGTTGTTATTGTAACCAACTTTATCTCCCAAATCTTTATTCCCAATACCCATGTACGTAAACATTTACTGAATTCAAATCAGTAAATTGGTCAAAGCCAAGAAAGAGGGAAATTAGGAATGTGGGTCACCTTTAGTCTCTAACAAAGAGACGTGTCCAACAGAAGAATTCATCACCATTCATAAGTTAAAATTTTTTTAAAGAAGTACAAAACCAAAATTTTTGTACGTTTACTTCCCATTCAATTTCTCTTATTTCCGATTGTATACGGTTATAATTTGTTTTTTTTAATGATGAGATCAATTCAGAAGGAGACAATTGTTTAGTTTGTATGTATATGATTACAAAACCAGAATTTTATAAGCCACAGTTTTCTTTTTTGGTATTGTCAGTGTGCCTCGAACCCTTGACCCAAAAGCTGGAAGACTAAACCTCTTATCGCTCCATCCAAGAATTCAGGGACGGAGGTATGTAAGGGCCAGGAGTGGCCATGACCCTCCTGACCCTTAAATGTTCCCACTGTTTATCACTCATAACAATTAAAATATTCAACCTATCCTTTATTGGCCATCCCTAATCTTAATCTAAAGCCCAACTTAAATTCTTAACAACCAATGACCTAATCAAAGATGCCAATTGACTTCCACCGCCCACAGGTCACAACTCACAGCTGCCAATGTCCTGTTCCTAAGGGCCTTAACTTTCGATTAGTTCTATCATTTTAGGTTTCAATTCACCACCCATAATTCATAGCTACCAATCAACTTACCCAGTGAACCGATTAACCCAACAACAAGTTTTTGTTTTCCACTTTCACTATTAACTTATTTTAATTTCTTTTCGATATGTTAACTATATTGATTCCAATTGTAAAGCGAAATCAATTCGAGTCATCCAAATTTTGAGCTCTCACTAACCAAAATCGATTGTCTCTCAAATCATAACTCGTGAACAGGTAAATTCTTAGAGAACTAGTCTTTTTTTCCTTTCTCTCTCTCTCTATCTATATCTCTCTCTCTCTCTTTCTCTCCCTATCTCTCGTCTCTTCCGTTACAAGTTAATTACATAATTGTGTATATTTTTGTAAGTAATCATTTAACTAATGTCAATTGAAATACCTAGCGGGAGCAGTCGAACTAGTTTATGACTATAATAGTTCGGTCCCCCGTCAACAAAAATTCTTGTTCCGTCCCTGCAAGAATTGTTGGCCTGTTAAACTTGTTTACTTTGCCATTCATGTATGTTGAGCTAGTAATTTATCAACTATTGTAGCCAGAGTTTGGATTCTTCTATTTCAAAGGCAGACTCCTAATTAGAATACTTTTATACTTACTTATCTTTTATTTTATATACATGTTGTTTCATTAGTCGGGATTAGTTTCTTTTATTATTTTCATCAATTCTTGTAATTGCCTGTACGAGAGATTTTAGGAGGTCATAACTTGTTGATTTTGAGGTTATATGAAGCTTAGAGAGTCTTCAAAATTTTGGTATGTTTTTTGGGTCTTCTTGAAGGAGTTATTCATATATGAATTTTAATTTTAGAGCTAAACAGTTTAGTTTCTTTCGATCAACAAAGATTAATTAGATAACTCTTGAGATATAACTTTATTTTATATAAAGATCGTAAAGCTCCTTCGAAACTTTGTCATGCGCGTTTACATTGGGAGAAAAGAGGTTTTAGGGTATACGGAGGATAAATAGACATATATCTCAGAACTCAACAACTTATTGCACAGTGTTGATTTGTTTCTTTCAATGTGTACCCTAAAACCTAAACAGTGTTGATTTACAACTTATTGCATAGTGTTGATTTGCAATTCTATTTGTACCTAATTTTCTATATTTGGTAGTGAGTAAAACCTTTACTCTTTCTTTCTTTTAAATATCATATAGCTACAGAGATATGGAACAAAGATGTAAAATTTTTGCAGTATTTTAGTTGAGTATTATTTGAAAATAATTTAATTTATTTGAGTAATGAGTCATTCCTAAAATTACAGGATGCTCAACATAATTGTTAAAGGTTAAGATCCCTGTATCCATTATTGACATGTGGAAGCTTGAGAATCAATGCTCTTATGTGATGGACACTATAAAAAAACATCGCATTATTAACTTTAACGAATTACTCCCATCAAAAGATAGACAATGTGTTAGTCGATGCGTTTGTAAAGAGATTTCATCCTAGAAACAATACACTTCATTTACCTTTTGGCGAGATAATGATAACTCTCGATGACGTACAACTTATTTTCCATCTCCTTACTGATGGACGAGTCATGGAAGATGTTAAAGCTTAAATATGTCTTACTCTGAAATTTATACCCTTATGGAGGAAACACTTGGATTTAGTAAGTCAGGGTCAATTAAAGAGCTTAAGAATGGAAAGGTGAAAAAGATGAATCTTGGATTTCTACGATCCCTGTTTCAAAATTCCATTAAGGACGACCCAATAAAGAGAAAAGATATGACTATTAGAGCATATATTTTATATGTTATAGGTAGTTTTTGTGTCCTGACAAGAGTGGTGGTATGGTCTTTGTATTATATTTGTTATGCTTGAGGGACATCAGATCATTAAGATCGTATTGATGGAGGACCACTTGTTTGGCTTGTTTACTCCATGAGCTAGGTTATGTAAGTGGGCACGGTAGGCAAACGGTGTTAGGGTGCATCACTCTAGTCCAGATATTAAAATTTAACTTTGAATATATTTTATGGTCGTCATTTATCACAAAATATTTTGAGTTGATCACAATTCTTTTCCCAGAGTTGAATCTACCTCCACTTCCCCGCTAGTGATAAAACGAATTTAGTTCATAGGTTTCGATTGGGGATGCCATTGGTCCGTCATAGTGAACCTGAATTTAAAAGAGAGGTCCAGGGGCAAGGATAATATGATTTTAAAGAATCGTTGTGAGCAGTTGGACGACCTCACTAATACCAGTCTAAGTATATAACAATATTACTTGCAAATAAATTGTTTCATTATTTTTGACGTGTATGATAACATTTAATTTTTTTAGGTTGTATGGGACCTCTACAAAACCTACTGTGTCGAATACCTAATTGGACCTTGGGCGCATTATGTTGGATTCTAAGTTTGTCTCGAGGCGACTTCAGTGATATATCCTAACAGAGTTTTACGCCAGTTTGAGTTTTGTCAAGTTGTACAACTGTTGCCACTAAAACATGATATGAAGAGATCAAATTAGGTGACTGCCAAGAACTATGCCAACATGGGTGCGTGGACATGGAATGACTGGAGTAGTCATCTTTTGAATCAAAAATCTAAAAATCAAGGCGAAGTCGAATCATGATGAAATTGTGACACATCCATCTAAGAGAACAATGACAGTAGTTAAGTCGAGTGATGAAATTGACCAAAGAACATCTTTGTTACTCAACCGTTGTGTAAGTTTAACTTTTCAGACTTTTTTTTATATAACTACATCATTCATAGGAAAATGTGACATACACTAACATTTTGTCTGTGTTATACAACAAAAAAAACTTAGTTTAATTTTAGGCAAATTGAAAGATACACAGAAACTTTATGAAAAGTCTTGAGTTGTTGTACGAGAAATGTAGAAGAGAAAAACAAGCCATTGAAAGTGAACATGAAGTAAATGAGGAGATTGATTTAAGTGAAGAGTCTAATTCTAGCTATTCGGAATACACAAGGAACAAGGGGATGATGAGAAAAACTGGCATTATGTTTCTTTATAGTAGTACTGTAGATCTAGTTTGCTGACTACGATGACTTTGTATTGTTAAGAGATGTATTAAACTTCTTGTGAATACTTTTGCCATTGGATTGATCTTGACTTTTTGTTATGATATATGGTAAATTTCTTGTGAATGTTATTGTTATGTTTAGTGAGTTTATATTGTGTTTTAAATATGATGTGTTTATATATAGTTAATGAGCTTGTAATGCCGACAAACTCATGCTCTACCACCTGGTGTGCAGATTCCCAATGTAACAAAATTTCGTTTTGAATTAGCTAAAAACCCTTCAAGTTTACCATGTTCACCCTCTACTATACTCGTTGATGTAGCGCCGAAGTGTTTTACCTGATTAATCAAACAATGTACGAAATTCCCTTATAAGGTGTGATCCAATTATCTAAACAATACCGTTATTATTTCCTCATCCTTATCAGTTTTAAACCACTTAACCTTCAACTTAGACAACTGTGTTTCAAAATCCTTTTTCGTACCCAAGTGACAAGGTGTTAGTCGATAATGAAATCTTCACAAGCAAAGATTCCCTCATATGTAGTCGTTGCACGGGATTTAACGTTCTATTTGTATGTCATGTACAAAGAAGATGAGTTTTCGGAAATACCACGCCGGTTGTCTTTATTAAACCAAGTTCTCTATCGGTTAAAATAACACAAGGCAGTTCACCCAGCATATATAGTTGTTTGACACATTCCAACCCCACTTATAATAATCTCCAGTCTCTTAAGACATGAATGCACATGCAATAGTGATGTTTTTCCAGCTGAAGTTCGAGATACCGCATGAAAAAGGGAGTGCTTAAACTTGTTCGTCTTGTTGCAATCAATAATGACAACTTAGTGAAAACATAAAACAAGACTTACACCTTTTGGATGTGCAAAGAATAATCCGACTACCTCATAAGAGTATTCATCACACGAGTGTTTCATAATATATTGGTGGTAATTGCATAACTTGTAGAGTTGTTGTATAATAGTCTTTCCCCCACTAAAGTCAAGTTTGATTCATTTTACTTCGTTGTATATTATCGCATCGGTGCAATAACCATCTTTGTTGTGCTGCTTATGGTTCACGTTATCCTCAGGCGTGTAACTTTTCTGATGGCTAAAATAAGGACGGCCTTTCTCGCGAATTAACACAACAAAGGAAACCAACTTTTTTATTATATATCTAACTTTGTTTTGTGAAAAACGAGTGACTAATACGGTTTGATGATGTTTTCCAAAACATAAAGTTTGTCACTTTATCCTAGAAGGAGTCTCACAAAACATCATCAAATATTTGAATCAAAAGTTGCTCACTGGACTTCTCACTCTTTGTTACATGACATCTTAAAGGATAAATCTTCCTACACCTATTTTAACTTTGTGATTGTAAATACAAAGAGCAACACAACAATCTTTCCATCATTACAAGGAAATAGTTCACTCCTTTTACTTTTCGTGTTACAAATTCACAATATTTCTTGTTGTTTAATGGAGGACCGATTTTGCCTCACCTATGACACCCCCTCTCATACTAGATAGGTTACCTATGGACAACAAGGAAAGAAAAAACTTTTCAAAACTCGTGTACTTCAATTAAAGGCTCAATTGAGAGCCATTAGATTAGATCCCTGTGATACCAACCCATTAATAAGGTTACTCAGACCTAGCTTGCTTAAAACCTGAAGTGTTGTGAATTTAGAGTCGGAAACGTTGTACATGGGGCCATGTGCACATTGAGTATCAGAACCCCACCCCACTCGCATCGGTAACACGGGACTAGGGTTGGGTTGCTTTAAAGGCCCCCTCTATAATGGCACCGCTTCAATGCAAAATTTGGAGGAAGATTCTAAAGAAAGAGGGCGCTAATAATACTTGTGGGTGGGGCGTTTTTAAAACTTCCCATTAGGGTTTGGTGAAGCGCAGGGCAGGAGTATACAGTCATTCTAACAAATACCAAAGCCCTATGTCGACATTTTGTTGTAATAGTGGAAGCCGCGGTGACTAGGGCACCGTCTTTTTCGTAAAGCGATTCAAAATCTTTCCACACACAAAATCAACGGTTAAAAATAGAACTTTTATTTTAGACCATTAGATCAATAAAACCTAAAAATGAAACCCTAATCGCATTTTGAGGGTTTTAAATAGGAGAAGCCGCTACCTCCTCAGACTCTCTTCACTTCGAAAGCTCTTATTGGCGAGAGCTTTTTTCCTTGACGTTTTCATCACCAAAGGTTCGCTTCTTCTTCTTCTTCTTCTTCTTCTTCTTCCTTACTTCTTTTAGTTCCTATTCTGTTTATGAATACTTGATTTGTTCATATGTGTTCTTAGAGATTGAAATATCTTCTCTGATTTTCTTTGCATGATTTGTTTCAATTCTTTTCATGAATCATATCTTCTTTTTTTGTTGTTGTTTTTAGATCGAAACCTAGGTTTGTTGAATAAGTTAATTGAATTAGTATCTGAGAGTTTCTCGATTATTTGGTTTACTGTAATCAGGTTATTTTGTTTCATGATTCATTTTATTCAATATATTAGATCAGGTATTAAGTAGATCTCACTGTTATACTTGTAGTTGGATTTGATTCTCACTGAATCTGAGTTTTAGGTCGTAGTTGCAATATATTTTACTGGATCTGATTGGTACGATAGTAGTTGCTTGATTAGATTATTTTATCGTTGATGAATACTCAAAATCTTCAATTTTGAACTGGATCTATATCTGTCTGTTCATCTCATTCCTTTTTACAAGTTTGATGCGCTGTCAGTACATTACTGAAAGTTAGATCTAGGTTTACCAATCACATTGGACGTTTGAAGATGTTATTCGAATTTGCCTACATGTTAATTAGTATGTGTTGTTGTTTACCATTATGTGCAGTTGTTTGTTAGAATTAGTCATAGGCTTACCACTGGTTTGTTGAAATATATTGCAGTTATTTGATTTTCTGAGGAACTCAACATGGGAAAAGAGAAGATTCATATCAGTATTGTCGTCATTGGACATGTCGACTCTGGAAAGTCTACCACCACTGGTCACTTGATCTACAAGTTGGGAGGTATTGACAAGCGTGTTATCGAAAGATTCGAGAAAGAGGCTGCTGAGATGAACAAGAGGTCATTCAAGTATGCATGGGTTCTTGACAAGCTTAAGGCTGAACGTGAGCGTGGTATTACCATTGATATTGCCTTGTGGAAGTTTGAGACCACCAAGTACTACTGCACTGTTATTGATGCCCCCGGACATCGTGATTTCATCAAGAACATGATTACTGGTACCTCTCAGGCTGATTGTGCTGTCCTCATCATTGACTCCACCACTGGAGGATTTGAAGCTGGTATCTCTAAGGATGGACAGACCCGTGAGCACGCTCTTCTTGCTTTCACCCTTGGTGTCAAGCAGATGATCTGTTGTTGTAACAAGGTATATTTTATTGTGATGAGTTTAGTATTGTTTATGATATTTTGATGTTCATTTATTGGTTTGATGATGCTAACTGTCCTGTTTTTGTTAATAGATGGATGCTACCACCCCCAAGTACTCAAAGGCAAGGTACGAGGAAATCGTTAAGGAAGTCTCATCTTACTTGAAGAAGGTTGGATACAACCCAGACAAAATCGCCTTTGTTCCCATTTCTGGGTTTGAGGGTGACAACATGATTGAGAGATCCACCAACCTCGACTGGTACAAGGGACCAACCCTTCTAGATGCCCTTGACCAAATCAATGAGCCAAAGAGACCCTCAGACAAGCCACTCCGTCTTCCACTTCAGGATGTTTACAAGATTGGTGGTATTGGAACTGTGCCAGTGGGACGTGTTGAGACTGGAGTCATCAAGCCCGGTATGGTTGTCACTTTTGGCCCCACTGGGTTGACCACTGAGGTTAAGTCCGTGGAGATGCACCACGAGGCCCTCCAGGAAGCACTTCCAGGTGACAATGTCGGATTCAATGTTAAGAATGTTGCTGTCAAGGATCTCAAGCGTGGTTTCGTTGCCTCCAACTCCAAGGATGACCCAGCCAGGGAAGCTGCCAACTTCACCTCCCAGGTCATCATCATGAACCATCCTGGTCAGATCGGTAACGGATACGCTCCAGTTCTTGACTGCCACACCTCCCACATTGCTGTTAAGTTCGGTGAGATCCTCACCAAGATTGACAGACGATCTGGAAAGGAGCTCGAGAAGGAGCCCAAGTTTTTGAAGAATGGTGATGCCGGTATGGTTAAGATGCTTCCAACCAAGCCCATGGTTGTGGAGACCTTTGCTGAATACCCACCCCTTGGTCGTTTCGCTGTTAGGGATATGCGACAGACAGTTGCTGTGGGAGTCATCAAGAGTGTGGAGAAGAAGGATCCATCAGGTGCCAAGGTCACCAAGTCAGCTGCCAAGAAGAAATGAGCAATGGGAATTGGTTTGGCAGGAGAAGCAACAGGGTCAGAGAGGTAGTAGAGAGAAATTTTGTTTGGGTAATGGTTTTTATGATTTGAATCAGTCTATGTTTTGTGGTGTTTTAGTTTTCTCAAGAACCAAATTTATTTGGATATTGAACATGTTTTAATTTTGAAATTAATAGAACTGAGAGGACCTCTGTTTGCTGAAATTCCTTCTTTAATATGTTCATTGATCTGATTGCCGTTTTTTTAAGTTCTAAACGACATTTGTATGTCTTTTTTTTCCTTCTGACACTAGAACAAGATATCTTTTCAAATTTAGGGTTTGTCATGAGACATCAATTTGAAATCACTTGGATGTTGTAGCGGCGCCAGCTATGTTGATGACTTGGGTCAATTTTATTCGACCTGCACTCCCTTATGGGGCTGGGATTTAATGGTGGGTTTTAGTCACCCCATTTTTTCTTTCACTTCTCTTTTAGATCATCTCCAATGAAAGAGTCAAAACGGAAAAACCCTAATTGCTACTCAAGATGTTTACGGAAAACTCTTTCTAACACAAAGTTCAATTTGAGTCTTAAGATGATATGACAACGTTTAATTAAGATGTATGAAGTAGAAACTCAACATTTGAGATTTCTGTTGAGGATTTCAAATGTCCACTCCGTATTAAGTAGAAAACTACCAATTTAGGAAATAATACCTAACTAATTTTTAAGTTTTTAGAGTGTTGAATTGGAGATGTCTTCGGAATTGAGCAGGATTAATTAAAATGTCTTAAGAAGAAAATTAATATTGGAATTTTCTATTGAGGATTTCAATTGTCCACTGAATATTAAAAAGCTACCAATCTAGTAAATGATAGCTGATGTCTTTGAAATTGAGGATCTCAATAGTGTCATCTAGAAAAGAGAATCTCAATTGAGACACAAGTTTTGTGTTTTTTTTTAGTTTTGCACTGGGGACGCTTTTACTCCTGCTCTCTCTCTCTCTCTCACACACTTCACTCGCTTCAACTTCTATCTTTCTCATTCTAATTTCTCTATTTTGTTTCAGTTCCCTTTTAGTCTCTTTTTTTTCTATACAGTTCTTTCCCTCACTTCTCTATTTTTCTAAATTTTCTCTCTCTAACTTCTTGTTTTCTTTTGTTCTCTCTCCCTCGCTTACTTCTATGTTCTTGACGATTTTTCGGATTGGTACGATCTAAGAACCCTTAGGAGCTTTTAGATCGTCCTCATCATAAGTTCTTTAGGGTAGTTTGATCAACCCAGCCATTTTTATTCAAACTGGGGTTCATCTACCGGGTGGATCCATTTTAAGAAATAAGGACGATGATGCCCCCCTATATTTGTTCAGTGTTCAATTTAGCCCCCCAAACTACCGTCAAACTTAACATTCAATTTTTTTATCTTATTTATCTATGTTTTACATATGTTAGATGATCACATGATCACATGTATGTCATAATATTGACTTAATTACCATATAATAGAATAGAAGCAGAGATAAAGAATTACTTAAAGAGCTTAACCTATACTTTAAAAAAATCTTCCTCCGTCAATTTTTTATGTGGGCTCCAAGAGCCATTACATTTAATATACTCCCTCCGTCCCAAATTAAGAGTCCCATATTGGTAATCCAACTTATTTTCATATTTTTTCTTCTTCCAAGTTTACCCTTATTTATTTGACAACTTTTCTTGAAGCAATACAAGGATTATAATTTCCATTCTAGAAATACATGTAACTTTTCTTGAAGTAATTAACTTTTCTTAAAGTAATTGAAAGATTCCAAAGAAAAACCAACTTTTGTATTGGAAAATGTCAAATATCTTAATTAGCTTAATTAATGCACCATATATTAAAAGTATCAAAGAAAGGGTATTCATGGAAAAGTAAGGGATTTTATATGATATATTAGGAATGAGACTCTTAATTTGGGACATCCAAAAAAGGAATAGTGGACTCTTAATTTGGGACGGAGGGAGTAATATAGATACATCATGAATTGATGAAGTCCGGTAACTCCAATCATTTTTACCTTTTAGGTTATTTATATGCTTTTAACACAAGTCAATAAATGATGGATTCCGTCCCCACCATTAATCAAATCAGTGACCTCGGGTTTTCAGAGTAGATGAACAACCAACTAGGCAAACAGTTGTTAGCATTCGTTTATTTGATCTTTATAAAACCCCCAATTGAAAAAAATAGAGGGCTAAACTTATGAAAATAGAGGGCTAAACTTATGTCTCAAGTGACAGACTAGTTTATACAATATAAAATATTTTTTTGCTCCTTGTTCATTCAAATTGTAATATTTCACTAATTTAATTATTTTTCAATCATATACAAAATTAAGGTAAACTACATGCTTTTTTTTATTTTAACTTTTTTATGTCCTCCACAACCATGGTCGGCTACTCGGCTCGACCTGACCTTATTTCCCGTGTGCCAGTCTTTTGTGGGGAGGAGCCAAAATTATCTGAAAAACTGAAAACTCAACCAAATCGGGTCTAGTCCAGATTGCATGCCTGCTTGGCCCGCCTAAGGACTAGGTCCAACCTATCTTAAAGGAGTTGGGCCTGTCAGGATCTGGCTGGACCAACATGATCGGGGAAACCATTGATTCGGTGTTCGGGGTAATGTGAAACTTGTTATAAAAATGAATTTTACCTTAACTTCGTCTAACTAATATAGAAATCCGTCTAAGAATCTACAAGTCAATGGTATGGGGAACACAATATTTGTTAGAGGCATATTAGACTTTGGGTGGAAACCCCGATTCTTGTTTGCCCCCTACATCCCACTAGCACTTTTCTTTTCTTCAATCATTAGCAAGCGACAAGTTAATTATATGAAAGGGGGTCCAGACAGCAAATCTCCCTTGTCGGTAAAGAAAATATTGCCTGCTTTCTCTCCTCCTTCCACCAAGTATCTTAAACGCCTACGCCAAAAGAGCGTAGTTTGCGAGATTTGTAATTTTGTATGAGGCAAAATACTTTAACATTCTCTTAGTCACTACCCTATCAATTGGTAAGTGTTTTATAAGAGAGGAAGACATTGTTTTTATTAGGCAAATACAGGGGTGTACATTTAGTATCCGAACCAACCAAATCAATCCGATCCAAACATGTTTGGGCGGTTTGGACACCGATCCAATGATTATCCGGATTGGTTTGTATACTAAAATATAAAACTGAGTGGTTTGGTTCGGTCTATGGATTTGTTTGACAGATAACCGAACCAAACCATTTATTATTACTTTCTATATATTATATATGTGAGAATATATGATTCAATTATTTATCACTTTTCTTCTCTTCCTTGAATGTTGATAAACTATGTCGAATTAATCACGTACATGTAGACTTGAGGTTTTGTGAGATAATACAATTTTTTAAGCACGTTCTAAGTATAATTGACCTTGGTTCGGTTATTTAACCGAACCAAACCGTTCATGCATCGTAACCAAAACCATGAACGGATTGGTTCGGATTGAAATTTAAAATAACCGAACCCTTTGGATTGGACTATGGATAGGCTCAAGAAGTCGGTTATCCAACCGATGTTCACTCCTAGGTAAATATGATACTGAGATAAACTTTAATTTGAGATAGTGTTAATTTGTACTATATTTATACCTGATTTTAAACCTCACTTACTCATCAATCGGCATCAGAACTAGATGAAACTTGGGTCTAAATTCAAGAGCTCAAGGAGATAAATTTAGCGAACCAGAGAAGCTCTTGAATTGACGTCCATAGATCCCTCGAAACAGTGAAAACAATCCAGCTAAGGATTCAATTTGAACAAACCCATCGCCAACTCAACTAGTTGAGCAGAAAGTAGAGCACCTGAGATTCTATCATTTCTTACATTTACACGCAGATGAGAAAACATCACAATAAGAATTGAGCATTGGAGCTAAGCTAAAACATCGTGATTAAAATCAGTGGAAATGCATAACCTATAAACGAGATGGAATATGAGAAAACAAGAGAAATTCTACATTTACGAAATTTACCAAGATATCGACATGATTCATGATTGACTAATTGACGTTCTTTTGACGAGTTTGACAAAATTAGCCAAACCTTGGAAAACCTAGAAACAAAACAAGTTTTATGAAATGTTTGCTAAATTATCGGAACTCAAAAGACACATTTGGAGACATTGGAAAATGAGTTTTAACTCTTGTGCTAAAATACCATTTTTGCAAGATCAAGAAGTCTTATACTTCCTAAGCATCTCCAATGCAAAACTCACAAAAATCTCTATTCATCCTATGTGTCAAGTTCTAATTGAGATTCTTACTCCTAGGTGGCCTTAATAGAGATCCTCAATATTTTTTTGTCTCCAATGCAAAACTCTAAACTTATCTTATTTACTTATGTGGCATAGTTATTTTTGTCAATAAATAATTAGTTATTTTGGAAAATATAAAAGACTCGATTTCTATTGGTTGAAAATCAAATATTGATGAGTTGGACAATTAGAGATATCTC